>JAPMOR010082449.1:125257-152383 GCA_026543865.1 Argiope aurantia | reverse complement strand
AATATACAGATTGATAGATGATCACCTCATTGACGGATTTCGTCAGACATATCGAGGTTTCTGATGAAAAATCTATGTATCAAGTTTCATTTATCTAGATCCTTGTGTTGTCAGTTTATCGTGTACACGAAAACAAACAGAGCGAATTTTCTATTAGAACCACACATTAAATTTTTATATCTATGCAATTCAATACATTTTTTAATTATGATGTTCATATACAGAGAGAATAATTCTAAAAATGTGTTTAATAATACTCCAGGAGATATATAGCGGAAAGATTCATCAAGTCCCCGAAATCGAAGTTTTTGATAATTACAATATTTTCCCCTTTGTACACGAGAATGGGAAAGATTTTCTCTTTAATTCATTAAAAAATGTTATTGGGATTGAGAGGAGCATAAATAGATGAGACATATTCTTATTGCTTCGAATCAAACTCACTTTTACGTGAACTCGTTTGCATGCTCAGCTTCCGCCAATCCGTAATCTTAGCCTCATCTACGATGACGTCAGCTGCCCACCCCTTTCATCTCCTATTCTCCTTCAACCAGTGCACTGGTGGTAGAACAGTCCTGGTCCACCAAAGAACCGTCGTGTAAGTGGGTCTCGTGCACGTTAAATCCGTCGGGACCAAACGTCCTCCCGCTGGTGTAATGTGGAAATTTTGGAGAGAGGGTGCCAGCTCAGGTGTCATCTGACAGCGGTTCAAAATTACAAAGTCCGTCCCAAAATAGCCATAGTGTTGCTTTTAAAAGGGACGCTTAATGTAACTAAAACTACAAAAGAAAACCCTTTCCGCGCATGCAAATAGCGTGAATTCAAGCTGTGCTAATACTGAATGTGGAAACTAGGCGCGACTGACATGGGGCAGAATACCCCACCTGATATTCAGTATCATCATATTCCATCGAGTTGCGCAGCTTTTGTAAAGCAGCGTTCACATGTGGCCAACTCTTGCGAGCAAGGGAAGGTCACCTCTACCTCAGGAACATCACGTGACCCCAACGGGACAATGACAAATGGATGTCTCATCGGCTCTGGTTTACGAATGCGAAAATCCGGATGAAACAGATAAGCAGGGAGGGAAATGTGATTTAAAGTGCGTGACTTTCTCTTGAATGATCTAATGAGAAATTCATGAAGTGGATAGAAGTGAAGTCAATGTTTTTTTTAACAGATAGACTAAAGAAATACAAATGGTTCAGAATGGAGCAAGTGTTGTTTGAAGTTATTGTGAACGGCCGGCCTAAAATACTTAGGCAGAAATACATTGATCTAAAGGAGAGGCATGCTTTTATTCCATCAGAATTTGTTCAAACGACCTTAATTCCATATCTCGCTTAAAAGATAGCGCCAATTTACCATCTCTGGACCTGTCCTACATTGCAATTTTGAATGCCCCAAATACAAAATGTATCATATTAAAATATTAACTTTACGCAATCGAAGAGTTATGATCACAGCAATGCGTCTGCATAGCATTCTTCATTGATTTACGTTTAAAAAAAAATAACACTATGCAGAAAGAAACATGCATTCGCTGTCGAGAAGCATATAAATGAGAATAAAAGCGAATTACTAAATGGTTTTAAAGATTCGTAAATTTATAATATTACAATTTAATGCGATACTAATCTTCCATTTGCAGAAAGTTTACAGCCAGTCGATGACCTTGCACGAGGTATCCGGCGTGTTCTTCATCCTGATGGCGCTCGCCGTGATATCCGTTGGCACAGCCTTCGTCGAATACTACGTCGCCAGCAGCAGATTGTCTATCAAATGACAGAGACATCCATAGAGACTGAAATATTATACTGATTGTTTTTCATACTTGTACGAAACATGTGGATAGTATTTATATAAAAATAAATTCTTTTTATTTCTTTTCATTATTTGCTAATCGCTACTTCTTCATAACTTAACATAAATAAATTAGTCTTGAAAATATTCATCACTTCTTTAGACCTAATTCTTCTTTATTTTAAACTCTACAATATATTCTAAATAACACTAAAAATTCCATTTCCAGTAAAATGAAGCCTACGTTATATAATGATGTAGAGATTAGTTCAACTTCTTAACCCCAGATGGCAGCGCAATCTTGTTGCCTTGAAAGTTATGCAGAAAAGATTTCTTTTTTGATTGGCAGTCAAGAAAAGTAGACGTTCACATGGAATGTGAGCGACCAGTAGTTCGCGAGGAAAAGCAGAGCAAATTTATTTTAACGATCACGCGGAAACCCAGCGAGTTTCTTCTGAAATTAGTAGTTTAAGTAGAAAATAATTTTTATTCCCTTTAAGAAATATCCGTAGCCGTTATATGGAATTGCTTATCGGAAATTGTAAAAAAATAAGGTGTGGCTCGATGTGAATGAATGGATGACTAGTCAAGAAAACTATTTCCTGATTTTTTTGCGCAGAATCGTCTATTTTTTGCAAGGAGGAACACAGAGTATGGGCTCACGAACGGTGCAGAAATCTTCGTTAAGGAAATTACCTATATATTCGACAAATGGTTTCTATTTGCAAACGATTATTTCTACAATTTCAAGTTAAGTGCATGAAAAACGGAATGTTATGTTTCGAATTGTAATGATAAACTTTGTATTTAACGATTATTTCATAATTATTCATTTATTTACCAAGTATTTAATTATTTATTTTTGTATAAAAAAAGATGGATTACATTCATCACGGAATTTTATCTAAGTTATTTTTAAAGAAATGAGAATTATACGACATGTACCATTAGTAAACAATATCCACAAAACAGAAAAGGAAAAAATTTATAAAAATACAATATATTATGACACCATTAAGTAAATATGGGGGCACGACAGTGCCCCCGCCAAGTCGAGTAATAACAAGCGGCACGGCCGTACCATCTTTTTCTCGAAGCAGTTCAGGCCATTTTCGACCCACTATAACTTCGCTGTGAATAAAACTAGAAGCCTGAATTTTCAGTAACCAAGCAGGCATTATATAAACACGGTAGTCAAAGTTTGTGAATTTTGTCACTGACTGACTGACTGACCGATCATCAAAACTCTAAAGCATTTCTAGCACATAGAAGCTTCAAATTTAGAATACAATTAGTGTTTAGTGTATAAATCAAGAAAAAACTAAAATATGCGCGTAATAATGGACGGATCGATAAATTTCTCGAAGTTTCGAGCATTATCCATTTTGTCAGCAAATTCGTAGCCAAGTCGCCAAATGGTCGCCAAGTTTATCACCAAGCTCTGGGATCACTGGCTCGGCATCCGACAGCATCCAATACAGATCACTGTAAAACGGTCTTTCGTATGGTGACACTATTCGTTCTGGGAAGCAAAATTACATGTTTGTAACAATATCTAATTTGAAATAATTCGTTTTGAAGCTGTGGAAGCTGCAAACGCAATTGGTGTTTTAAAGAGAATCAATCTGGTAGAAGAAAAGCAAACTGGTCTTCAAAGTATATGTATAGCCTATGCTATAACTATACACAAAAGTCAGAGCCTAGGTCTAAATAATGCACTGATGGATATCGGTTCCGCAGTATTCACCCGGTCACGCTTATGTGGCACTTTCGAGAGTTACAAGTCTGGAGGGCTTACATCTAATTAATGTCGACTTTGGAAGTATTAAAGTACAGGAATACTCAATTTGTGAATGCAACAGTTTAAGAAGCATTTACCATCCAGACTTGTCCAAAATTGTAACATCAAAGCTTACGAGAAAAACCCATAGAGACAGGGAGTGGGCTTTGAGAAAAACTGTAATTGAAGCTCAAGAAGTAGTACCGGAAAAGAAAAAGATGAAGTCTACATACAAAAATAAGAAAATGACTATCTACAAAAAGAAATGAGATGCCATCAAAAACATAACTTGTAAAAAAAACCAAGTCTCGCAACTCAATTCTTCTATGGTAAAAAGTTGTGATATCCATGTAATAATACCAAGTCGGTCAATTTATTCAGTCCCTACTTAAGGGTCCTTCTGTCTTAAGTTATTACACAATTAGCTAACCTAACAATATCTTATAGTGACCACATCTATATTAAAAATCTTTTATGGTTTAAATAAATAGATTGACTTGGCCATCGCATGAAAAAACAATATATCTTTACATTAAATCAGATTACATTAACATATATCAAATTAGATTGTTTAGTGCGATTGCCATATATATTCGGTCATACCAATCTATGTACATTTTTTCTAATTGTAATAAATTTATCCGTAAATTGCTCTTGGGATATGCTTAATTTTTTTTTTTTTTAGTCTACCACAGTGAAGATTTCAAAATGGATGATAAAAGAAAGAAAGTTGTAGTGACTGTGAAGGAGAAATTATACGCTATACAGCGACGGGATTCTAGTGTAACAATAAAATATATATAGCTTCGGAGTTAGTAGTAAGGAAAAGTATAGTGAAGGCCGGAAAAGAAAAACATAAATTGAAACATTATTTAAAACATTATTTAAAACATAAATTGAAAAAGATGTTTGTTGCACAAGCTAATGGAAATGGAATAAAATTTAAAAAAATCATGCTGAAAGGTAAGCATAAAGAAGTCGAGAAAATTTTATTTTTGTAGCATGAACACTTAAGAGGATGTGAGAAAATAAGTATTATAACTGTAAGTTTTAGTTTAGTATAAAAACCTTGTCTTCTAGTAACGTTGGGCAAAGAAATGAGTTCATAGCACTCCGGCTTGCCGTTCCGCCACATTAGGCTGGATACGCAGAAATGTACAGTACTGCCTTTTTAAAATTGTTTGAATTTCTTTTGTTGTTTTTGTTAAGTGGTTTGTCTCATATTTTAATACCTTCAATTATTAGCGAATTTAGTTAGTATGACACAAGATTCCTTTTTTATACCTGATATTCATTAAAAAAATAAAATTTTACTTCATTTCATAGATTTTTATTACATATTGTGCTATATTTTTTTCCAACAGACTTCAAAGCCATGCCTTTCAGAAAGAGGATTTCTTATTAGCTTTGCATTCTAATTTGGATCTCTTTTAAATTTCATAATATTCATAATTCAGATTTTTCTTTTCTTTTACTAGTTACAGAAAGATAAAGAATCAAATTTATACGAATATAAACGTAAAATTACACAAGTATTATTAAATACTTTTCAGAAAAGGCTTTCAGTGCATATCTTAAATTATTACTATTTTAATAACATTAAGCAAGAAAGGGATATATTTCCTCCATACTATCAGTATTTTTCTAGACTGAGATGAAACCACTTCTATTGACTTCACCTCCAGATTCCTTGGGACCCATGATCAAAAGACATGTACAATAACATTTGTTGCAATATTGTCATGACATTATGTAAATTGATTCCACTGATAGTAAATAATGCAAAAAAAAACATTTCTTTGGCAACTTCTAACAACAAAAAGATAAGAATGTATCCTTTATTTATTTATTTATTATTATCTAAAAGTATTAGAGCTTGACATATTTTATCATAAACAGCAAAATAATTTTCATCATTATATAATGTCAGATGACAAGTATGCCCACATTGTGTCATTCAGTGTAATAATTTTCGCAATTTTTTTTTCAAGTGCACATTAAAGTGATTTCAAAAGACGCACTAAAAAGCAATATTAGGGAGGAGAAAAACAAAATGATGTTGAATATACAGTTAATTAATTTTGACATTTTTAGACATATTCATATACTTTCAATTGGAATAATACTCAAAATAACAAAGAATTATATTTTATGTTGTATGAGAATAAATATACTGCAGAAAAAAATTACAGAGCTTAAATGTTTATGTAGTCTTATTTAATAATATATATTTGGCACTAACATTTCAAACAACACTTAAAAAAATCAATTTTTCAGCTACCAAATGTGACAAAAATATGAAGCACATTTCAATGCTTTAGACTAACTACCAGTTGTCTTAAAACTGTACATCAATTGATAGATTCATTGAATTGATCAAACATAGTGGTATTCAAATTGTCATAATTCAGCCAATTTTGGTCACCTAAGATAACCATTATATAAAGTCACAGCAGAGAAATATTAGTAATTTGATTGGGGACTATATTAAATTTTATGCTTTACATTTTGTACCAATACATAAAACATAATTCTTAACATCATTTTTTCAAATGGAAATATATCTTTAATACCATGCATACATAGATGAATAAAAAAAATGTTTTTAGACTATCTATGCAGGATATTAACGAATGATAAGACAAGGCTGTATTAGTTGGAAAAAAAAACGATTGAAAATTTTAAACAGTATCTTAAAATAACTGTTTCAGCATCCTGAAAAAAAAATGCCTAGAAATTATTAAATTTAGCTTTGTAATATCAAGAACAATAAACTGATATTCATTTCATAACGTTAATGTGTCTTATAAAATATTCCAATTCTATTTTGTCCTTTATTTATTATTCTTTATACAATATTATTTTGGTTGGTAATATCTCTTGCATGATTTTATTCGAGACAATTATGAATTATTTTGGTTAGTAACATCTCCTGCATGATTTTATTTGCAACAATTATAAACATGATTTTATTTCCAACAATTATGAATTATTAATTAGACTGAGAACATTTTTTCAAGATAGAAAAAGTGATTTATTTTCATGAGAAGTGCTTTTTACAAAATGAGAAATGTTTTTACAAGGAATTCTTTCCTTGTATTACACCCTCCTTTTCTGTGTACTGATATACAGAACTAAAAAGACAAAAAAAAATCTTAATTAATAAATAATAGGAATAAATAAAGAACATACATTTATATAAAAGTTAAATTGATGTCAAAGATAGTCTGAATATCAGATGTTCATAATACACAACATTTCAACATGGCAAAAATTATAAAATTATTTTGATTTTTCTTTACCAGATAAAGAACTGCAAATTCAATAAAATAATAAATTGTAATGTGATTCACTCAGAAAGTAAGTTACTGACCTCAACAACAGATGGTAGAGTATGTACTCCAAAATGCTAGTGAATATTCCTAATAGACTCGGAATATGTTTATTGTACAGATATAACCTCATTAAAATTGTAATGAAATAATTTTTTGATAATAACTATTATTTTAATAAATATTTTTAAACAGAGCAAAAGTTATCAGTTTTTAAAAGCTTCAAAATATCGGCAAATATTTACAAAATTCAAACATTCTAATAACTTTATTGGCTTACAAATCAAATTCTTATTACTCTCTTATATTTAGACATTATTAGGAACTGAAAAAATAATTCTAATTATTAGTTCATAAAAGTATATTATTCTAAAATTATAATTAAAAAATTAATAATATAAATTATTAAACAACTACATTTCTTAAAACTTATATTATTCCTTAAATATTTAATGATTTAAAAAACATTTACACATAAGTTGGCTAAGTGTAACAGAGAATAAAAGATATGAGCTGAATATATGCTATAGACTGCAAATTTATAAATTGGAAAATTTGTAAAGTACATCTATTCTAAGCTAACATGTTTTTATGATCACAGCAATATTAATAATACAGTATTAACAACTTATGCTTAGTAGGAATTATTATTATACTTAGAAAACATATTTTAATATCTATACTTTAAAAAAAAAGAAAGGAAAAGAAGGGGGAAAAACTTGTATGTAACACAGCTGGTAGATCAAACCATTTAACCTAGAGCTACCAAACTTGCACATATATACTTTAGAGGGTGGGAATGTGCACTATCAAAAGTTTTTAGAATTTTGCATGATAATTTTCAAAAACAAACTTTAATAAATTTTTTAACTAAATACAAATTAATAAAAATAGACAAAATGCAGAACTGTCCTGACTCATCTTGGATGTCACAGACAGAATGGCTTGCACTCAATTTACACTTTATCTTCATTAAATATAGGTGACCAAATTATACATATTGCAAAATATGGGAAAAGAATGTTTTAGAAGCGAATTAACAATTAAATCTAATAACTACTTATAATTATTGCATTTAATTAAAAAAATCATTATAAATAGAAGAAGAATCCTAAGTTAGAGATATTCCTAATGTAGAATATGGAATCTTTGCTAAGCATATGATTGGTGGTATTGGCAATATCCAATAAATAAATAAATATAAATTTAGAAATAATCATTTAATTAACACTTATTTCAAAAACTAGGACATCAGAGCATATGCATTTTGCAATTTATTTCATTATTTATTCATCTAACTGATTTGCTCATATGTTTGGCAATATTCCATGTTTAGAAGAACGTTTCCATGAGGAATAGAATTCGTCCGAACATCATTTTTAGAACTATATTTATCTACCCTTTTTAATATAGTACAAATGATTTTTAATATAATTGTTGGATATTTTCTTCTTAGGGAAAATCGAGCAGAAATCAGAAACATCTTAGCTATGCACAGACATCAGGTCAATTTACATAGATATGGATCAAAATTGAAATTTTTTTTATTTTCTCTACAAATTAAATTTATTTAATATATTTTAAATAAATAATTCATTTATAAAATTCAGAAAATCAAAGAAATTTTATTGAAATTCGCTGTCAATAGGGAAATTATTGAGTGGAGAGATTGAGCACATTCTTAAGAGATGAATCTGAGGTCTTAAAAGTTTTACAGGTATATAGACCTTGCCTAATCCACCAGAACTAGAAAATTAATAAACACAATTATGGTTGAAGTTAACTAAAGTTATGTCATGAATGAAAAGTTATAAATAATTAATTATTTACTTACACCTGTTATATTAAATTACAGGACTGTTTAATAATAATTAACAGAATTATAAAGAGCAATTAAACACCTAAAAATAGAATTGCTTCAATGATTAATCACAGTGATGGGTTCTAAATTCTACTAACTTTTGTGTGGCAAAAATCTAAAGCATCTAACTCAAAAAGTATCTTTTCTAAACAAGTATGGATGGCACACATTCCTACCCCCCCATGGTGTTCAAATTAAAGACAGTATCACTTTTCAGAAGACCTCTTCAAAGAGTATGGACCAATTTCCTTTTTGGACATTTGGTGGGTCAAGTTGTCCTTACAAAAGTCACAATCCCTCACAGCTCTATCTTTGGAGAATTATAACTACTTTTTATTGAGTGTTATTCAGCTTGTTAATCAAAACTTTAAGCCACTTCCTTAGATAATAAGCCTTAGATACCCTCTATCAATAGTAGATGCTTTCATTGACATTGATAATTGTAGTCAGGCTGTAGGAAAAGAAGCCATTAATCTAATAGCAAAATGATTTCAGCAAAGACTCGAGAATACCTACCATTATTCCCTCTGATAAAGGCATCACCATATTTATTCTTGAGTTGTCCATTGACATACTCTTCTGTTTGCTCCAAGGCAATATTCATGTATCCATCTAGACAAGCTAATACACCTGCAAAAATGCTAAACTTTGCCATAAATCCATAACAATTGGTTATACTTTTACAATTTAAAAAAGAATTGTTAATCATTTTTCAGCACTTGAAAATAAAGAGAAATATATATATATTTATACTTCCAATTCTTTTTTTATTTATATAATTAAAAAACTCTGGAATACGAATAATAAATATCAGTTCTACTTCCCTTTAATAGTTTAATATTTTAAGCAATTTTTAGATATTTTTGAAAAATGTTTTCAAACTTTATGTTATTTTATGCTTTTGCCGACTGCTAATATTTATCTTACTAGGAAACTCCCCCCCCCCCCCATTTTTACTCAAACAATACCCTATATACAGTCTACTGCTTAACTTTTTAGAATATCACAATATACAAATAAGGAAAAATAAGCCAAATTAAGCTAAATATACAATTATAAAAGTTAATAAATTTGCCAGTACCAAGCAACAAGTATTTAATATTAACTTCTGCATTCTGATCGGATGAAATTTACTTTTACCAATAATTTAACCCTTTGAACCCTTAGCCATTGTTTGAACATACAACTTGCTTGCCATTTTCTCACCTAACTGCTTCAGGTGAAACCCACTTTTGGTGACTTTTAACTAATGGCTGACATGCCAATGTGACATCAACTTGGTACATTTTGAATTTTTCGTTATGGTTTATGGAGGTTTTAAATTATTTTAATTATACTTAATTAATAGTTAAATTTAATTTTAATTTATTTATATAAATATTTATTCAGTTATTAATAATTACTATTTATTAAATTTATAATTTTTAATTTAAAAACTCAAATTCTTAGATATTTTTGGGCAATTAAATTTAACAAAAAAAAAAATGTACAACCCTGAGCAGCCATGCACATTATGAAACATCAACTAAGCTGAATTACATGTTTTGCAAGGCTGATCTCAAAATTCTAAAGGAGAATGAAATACTTAAATATTATTTTAATTACAGATATCAGCAAAATAATAATAAAGTCATGCTTCTGCTTTTCATATCATTAGAATATAAATTTTGTGAATAAATATCCAAAAACTTTTGGATATCTATTCAGAAATCTCGGTGGTATGTCACAAATTCTTAGATAATAAAATAAAAATGAAAAACAATCTTAAGAATTTTTAAGATAAGGTTAATTTCTTGGAAATGATGGAACCCTAATGACTTTAAGGTGCAGTATCTACACTGGCCCATACAAATACAGTATCTACCAAATAAATTCCTATTAGTTTGCAGATAGGCTGCCCACAATGAAAAAATTTTCAGTTCATAATTCTAAACAGAAAACTTGATTTGCTTTTCAGTGATGCTCTTGCTGTCTCTTATTTGTAATATATCAATGCCATAAAGATTGAAAATTATTTTTAATATTTTGACATCTTGATCTCAACAAAACTCATAATGAATTTTTGGACCATGATAACTTTATTTGACAAATCCATCAGTAAAATTAACTATACAGTTGCATACATCTGAATCATCTCATTCAAATTTTCAAAACATGTTTTCACTAGAATTAATGCATTTTTTTTTCGTTTAATAGCAAGAAATTTATATTCTGCTTTTTAATTATAGTCATTATAGGAAAACTTTCTTAATCGATGGTTGATATAACATGTTATAAATAAAAATATGGTTGTAAGTGGGAAAAAATTAAAAAAAGTTGATTTCTAAGTAAGTCAAATATTAAAGTAGCAAGCAACTTTAATTTGTTCAATTTGCACTATACTACATAAAATGCAATTTTGACCTTTAATCAGAAATATCGAAAAATATGGAAGTATATGCTGAACATGTACATTAGAAACAGTACCTCAATCATCCTCCAAATCTGCAACTAGGATTTTTACTAGGGTTATTTAATTACACACAATTTTTAAACTTTAATAATCTTTTAAATGCAACTGTAATTTTTCATAATCAAATCATATAGATATAAAAATATAACTAAACTGAAATAGTAATTAAAACAGAATGAAAACTGAAGTAGTCACCTCGATAATCGACTCCTGAATTCAACTTCACAACAACCGGACGCCCAATGATTTGTTTCAAAAAATCAATAGGAGTTTGTCGGCGACTCATGTTTCAGATTTCTTAAGAATCTGTAAAGAATTTAATGTGGTTTTAAATTAGAAAAAAAAATTCTTATATTATTATTATTTTTGTTATTTATCAAATACCTCAAATTGAATTATATAATACTTTTAATGGAATTTCAACTAAGAATAAAAGGTTTTACTGATAAATACTACAAATAAGTGATACATTAAAAAGCAAACATTTTATGAAAATAAATATAATACAGAATGTAAATTATTTCAATAAGTTATGAAGTCACAACAATTTTAATAATAGCTTAACTTTTTGTTCAACTGAAAAACAAACCCATCAAAATAAATTGATGAGATTATATTCTCATATATTCTAAGAAATTGGTAATTAGAAAAAATCATAACAGCTTGTATCTTATGATGATTATAAAACCTGTTTCAAGATACTGACAATAAAAATAATGCAAGGGGAAGTGAACTATACTTTGAAAACAGATTAATTGCATTTTTCCAACAAGGAGGAAGGATATAACAGGTGTAATATAATAAGACGCCTTTTCTGTTTTCTAACAAAAAAAAAAAAAAGACAACGCTATGAAAACAAAAGTTAAGACAACTTCCAGAATAATAATTACATGGGAGAAAAATTAAACAAAGACATAAATCAAGTAAAACTCTCCAAGAAAAAACAGAATTACACTACACTAACATATATCTTAAAATCTTACAGAATGATGAAGTTAAATATAATTTATTGCCAATAACCTATGAAATTACAAGCATAAAAACACACATGTAGTAACTTAGAAAAAGGAAAAAGAATTTTATTTTATTTTAAAAAGCAAATACACATAATACTTAAATAACACTTTGCTTACCTAACTAAGACGATAGCGTATTTCAATTGTTAACTTATAAATCTGATCAAAGCTCACATTAAACTTAAAACAAGTACATCAACAGTTTTAAATTGCCAAAACGAAAAACAATTACGGTTGTCGGTAATTTGACACTTTTTAATTCTCTTTAAATAATATTTATTTAACTACTTTTTTTTTAAATAACAAAAATTATTTCATTAATACTTATTTTTTAAAAATATTGAAAATACAATTTTTTTTAATTGTTACACTTTGTAATTTAATTTTTTAGAATGTAAGAATGCTTAGAATGTTCACTAATCTTGCTGACAGCTGAATGCGATTTGCTTATGCATCCCAGTATAGCGGTAAGAATTCCATATTAAAATGTTAAATTACAAGCATCCATTACAAGCTATATCCATCAGAGACATAATTGAAATATCTCTGATGGATATAGAATGGTTTTGGTGTTTCCCGGTGATTATATTTCATTTTATCATTTCAAAATAATGTCTTGTCTTTCGAATCAAAAAAAGTAAACAACCGCCATTAATGTCCAATTTCTTTCTGAGAAGACATGGAAATGTTTATATGCACTCAAATATCCAGATGACCATATTAAATTTTTGTTAGATATCAAGGCTTATTCTCTCCTTCTTAATCGCCCTTTATCTTAAAATATAATCTGTCATTGTATAAATTGCCAAAGCTGTATATACCGTCATTTCCGAATGGTAAAATAGACCTATCTATTGCAGGTGGAGCGTATGCACCACATATAAGATATTTAAGTTGCATGTATTCTATATTTATTAAAGCAACTATTGTTTCGAAAGTTTACAGTCATGGAAACGAAGTCAAATCACCTAAAAGAGTTTTTTTAACGCTTGGCAAGCTGAAAGAAAGGCAGTTCGAAATCGTCTATGATCTAATCATTTTACTCCTGTATAGCATTCCGGATTATTTCGAAAACTTCAGATGTGCCATCGAATCCAACGATGAACTGCTTAATACCGAAGCACCGAAAATAAAATTACTGGAAGAATTTGAAAATAAATCCTGCATCACAGTAGGCTCTAATCCTCTCCTACAGGTAGGTACATGTATCTTGACATTCTAAAACAATACGTTTCAATTAGTACAGAATAACTTTCCATTGAAACTGTCTTTACGTTTCAACAGTACAATAATCCTCAGCATACCTCCAAGATTTGTCAAGAGTGGTGCCTCGATTATGTTAAACAACAACTTCATAACCCTCTCCAGTCTTCCGATTTAAACCTTATATTTAAGGGAAGAAATCATCCGTAAACTAAAAAGACACAAAGAACAAGGTTGAATTCAAAAGGGCCAATCAGGACATTTAGAGATTTAGAGCAATATTTCTCCAGAAATAAATAAATTTAAAAAAAACTGGTGATCATCATTTGAGAGAAATGATAAAGGCCAAAGGAGGGCCTACCGTTCATTAAATGTAAGTTGGTCAGCATGAAAAAAACTTTCATGCACTAGATAGATACCGCAGGGAAACTTTTTTTGTTCTTTATTAGTGATATTTTTTTTTCTTTAAACTTACGTATTTAATTTTCTCTGTATTTTTCCTTTATAATATTCATAAAATAACAAATAAAATATTGTTAAATCAATTTTAAAATTTTCATTACAAAGTATTTTGTATCAAAAATTAAAATTTTCATTAAAAGTCATAGCTGCTTTCGGAAACTTTTTCTACCCATTGTATGTTGTGAAATAAGATAATTTACTAGAAACTTATTTTCACAAACATGAATGTTAAAGTGGCGTAGCTTGATAGAATTTGGTTCGATGTGAATAAGGATTATCAAAGAAGTCGGTCAGAAGGATTAACTGGAAATATTAATTGGAGAAAAGCAACTTTCCTTTTGTATAGTATATTGTTTGAACATTTTCAAATCATTGTGTGATTAAATTTATTTGAGTGAAAAATAAATTATAGTTAGGGATTATGCTGCCTTATGCGAGAAAAGAAGAAAGAGTTAGCACTGAAGAAATCGGAGAGATGATAACTCTGGATATGAAAGGGACTGAGTTAAAGGATGCTAGTTTAGATAGAAAAGTCTATAAAAAAGATCCAGATAGTGCCGAAGATTTTGTGAACTCGATAATAAACAGAAGAAAGCAAAAGGAAGAACAATAAGATCAGTTGGAATTAAAGGAAAAAAAATAGAAAGACGATTTTGAGCAAGTAAAATTAGATTCAGAATCCCAGTTAATAGAAGAAAGAATAGGTTTAGAAAGAACGTAACTCGAAAAAGAACTAGATTAACTTACAGAAACGAAAGTAGCGCGAGAATCGATTTCAATTTTAGAAGCACTTCTGAGAATATGAATAATTACTGCGTTGAAAACTTTATTCATGGTGTTTGTACTCTAATGCTTGTGATTCTGAGAAAAGCAGGTTGGGATACATTTTTCCCCTCTTCATTAGAAAGGACTTTTAATATGAAAAAACGTTCCAAATGAGTTTAAAGGAGGAGAAATTGTGCTTAACTTATTGCGAGAAAAAGCAATTAATATTCTTATCTATGTTAAAGACGATTATGTGAAAGATTACCGAAAAGTAAAATACTGCTTTACGAGAATTTGAACCAACTCCTTTGGCTTGTTTGCAAGATTTCGAAAAAGCAAAATAATTGCTAAACAAAATTATCTTTTAATTTGCTTTGCGATTAGCGATTGATGCAGTGGCGGTTTTCTAAACAGGCGTTGGAGACGGTCGACTCGTGACTCGAGATCTAGGAGGGGGGCCTCTAAATTTATGTCGCATTGCTAAGTTAGAGGCTTTTTTTTTTTTTTACTCTAAAACAAAAGTTAATGATGAACGAAAGGAAGAAATTAAATGAAAATGAAAAGATTTCAGCGAAAGTAGGGGGAAATAAGCACGAAAAATAAAACGAAAGAAAACCCTCAGAAAAATAAATAATTTCAAAAACAGTGGCATTCGATAACTTTTTAAAATACCAATATATCAAAAACACTTATTCATATGATATTTTGTTAATATTATTTGATATTAGCAAGAATGTGGGCACTGTTTATTCCAGTTAGAAAGGAATATAAATAGAAATAGAAATGTTTTCCCTTAACAATTCTCAGCTTATAATAAAAATCGTTATAGTTCTTGAAAAAAGTGGGGATTTATGAATCGTTTTTCTAATTGAATAAAATGCCTTTTTAAAAATTTAAATAAATAAAAATTAAAATGTTGTATTTTTCAAGAATAATTTTTCAGTTTCAAAATTTGAATGCTTAGATACTGTAATGTACATCCCATTTAGGAAATATACCAAGACAGAAATAAATCACTGTCAAGTTATCATTTTATAGTATCAAAAAATTAGAATTAAAAAATGAAGATAAACGGCAGTCATTTTATTAATTTGATGAATATCACATAAATAAAATAAGCATAAAGATGGATCTAAAAGCGCAAATAAATTTACTTCATGTTTCTCTCTAATCATCTATACAATTTACCTAGAAAGGAATCTCGGAATAATTGAACACCCGTGGCCTCAGGTTGTCAAAATCCGGACTAGTAGGAGCAATACTGTTAAGCTACATGATGTTAATGATTAAAAAACTTTAAAGGAATTAATTGTTAGTTTATAAATTGTATCAATTACTTGACCAGGAAACCGATACTCACACAAATATTAAGCAAGAACAAAAATGGTTTAGCCCATCAGTTCTAAGAAAAGAATTGGATTTATTCTTAGCGACGAAAAATAGGTAATTTCCATACGCGTAGTTCAAATGAATATTAACTGCTAGAAGAAACCAAGTATATTCCTCCTCACTTCCGGTGGGACGAATCAAAATTAAATTCGAAGGATAAAAAAAGAAACAAAAAAGTTAGAATGTTGCATTTGTGGAGAGAAATCCATTTGGCCCGGAATTGCAATAAAAAATATTCCAAATTGGATGCCAAAACTAAAACTGTCATCATTAAGTTCAAATCTGATTACTTAAAACCAGATGCTCATATTCATCTGTTAACGAATGTTAATAATGGTGTAGGGGGGAAGAAGTAGATTCCATTTTGAATTTTGGTACTCAATTTTTTGTAATAAATTAATTCTGTATTCTGAGTCATTTAGACTGAAGATTTAAGCAAAATATTATTGGTGTCAATGCTTGGAGGTAAGGTGGAAGCGAGACCCTAAAAAATTGCTATAACTTTTCCAAATAAAATGACGTCACCCGCTCGAATGCACGAAAGAAGTCATAGATAAATTAAATGTATGTAGATGCTTTACTTCTACCGTCATAATACGAATCTTTATGCGCAATCAATAAAACTACTGGACAAATTGAAATTAAAAAAAATGTATGCTTGCGTATTACATAAGTAAAAAGTTTTGCAAGTGGCTTCAGATAAAAAAAAATAATTGTCTGGAGGAATTCTCGTTCGATAAGGATAGAAATAAAAATCATTCTTTAATTGAGTGAAGAGATGAATTATTCAAACGCTTCGAATTTTTATTCGAACCCGATTATTAAAAAAAATAGCAGAAGGAATATTTATCATTAGTGACTGTTAGGGAACAACTGAAGTAACAAATCAGAAAATTTATAGTAATTCAGTGATTCCTTTATCTACTTAATGAGCCCGCATGTCAATTAGTATTGCCATGGAGCAGGGTGGGAAAGGTTTTTAAAACTTGCGCATGAGTCAATATTCGGAAGTCATATGGGATTAAGAAAAAACAAAAGGAAGTGTTAGGTATAATTTTTAATGGTCTAACATGTCTTACAATGTTTCTGATTTTGTCCAAACATGCGTGGATTGCCTGCTGAGGAAAGAAACTTAAATGATAGGGCTTTCATCAATACAGCTGCTCGCTCTGAACTCCCTTTTGAAACTGTAAGCGAAGATTTGAAAGGTCCAATTTAACCTCCATCTGGCCGTGGACATTAGTACATTCTATGCCTGATGGATCAAATAGCATAGGTAATCTGAAGCAACACCTCTTCGAAATATTTTCTAGGACTGATATTCCAAGCATCTTAGCTAATTACCAAGGAACCAATTTTAAATCTTCTCAGACCCAAGAATTTGTTCAAAGGGTTGTCCTAGATTTTTTTGCTCTGACCATCCAGCCAGTAATGGTTTCGTCTAAAGGTGGAATGCAGTGTTAAAAGATGTACTGCACCATTTCGCTAGAGAAGATTCGTGAAATGGGACTTGCAATTACGTTTTTATTGTTCGCTTATCGCGAGGTGCCAAATATCATTACTGGGATGTCGCTTTTTAAATTACTATACTAAAGATATGCTCCAGGACCTTTGGCCATTCTAAAGTTTTCGCGAGTAGGTGAAATCCACTTACCTGCAAAAGTTAGCCAATCAGCTGTAATAGACTATTTACATGAAATAAAAATTAGAATGGAACAAGCTGCCGAGAGTGCTTTCTTAATTGCAGCTGATAAGCTAAAATCATACAGCTACAGTTTTAATAAACGATCATCGGTACGAACTTTTGGCATTGGATAAAGTGTGGTTTTGTTAATACCTGGCTTTTTCTATGCTAGATGAAGTGGTCGTGGTGAGGAGAGTCCAATTCCATCCTGCTCATTTGTACAAAGCGAAGTTAGCTGATGATACTTTTGGCATGTGCATGTGTACAAACTACGGAAATACTACTCTCGTTCTCTGACTGTTGAAGTTATCTTCGAGGAACATAACAGATAACGACAGTTGTGAATTTGCATAAAAAATAGATGAGAGTCACTTAGATGAAAAGCAGAAAAACGAGCGGTGCATGTTATTGTCTAGATTTAGTGAGCTATTCACAGATGAGGTGAAATCGCTAACGTTGATGCTCATCGTATACATCTAAGCCTAATTTATAAAGAAAAAAATCTTTTCTGCATCATATTCCTGAAACACTGAAAGTCGAAGAGGATGGACAAAGAGAAGAACTTTCAGTTCTAGATCTTACTGAGGAGAGCGATGCTGCACTTTTCCCATCAATTACGTGAATAAAAAAGGTGACAGTATGCGTCTGTGCTTAGACTACAAATTGTTAAATAATGTTACCATCTCTTATTACTGCCCAACGGAAGAAGCAATTGACTTAAACCAATCAATTAGCAAGACGAAAATCCTCTATATTTTAGATTTATTAAAAGGCCATTGGACCAAATCTGATGACCCAGAGTGCAAAGAGCTGACATCTTTCAAGATTCATCTTCAGCAATACTTCAAGGTAATGAGTTTTGGTCTGAAGAATTCCTCGGAAAAATTTCAGTGAGTGATTAACAAATCCTTGTTACAATATAGAGAATTTTCCCTTGCTTACATTGATGACATTGCTGTGTATTTAGGTAACGGGATGGACATGTTTCATCTAGAAACTATTTTTTGAAAACTGCAAGGATTGAAATTCACAGTTAATTTAAAGACGCGCTCGTTTCTAAAAACACAAATAAAGTATTTGGACCATGTTATTAATTTGGTTTGACATCAATCTGATCCAGTTAAAATCGAAGCCATTGACTACTACATATTACAACGCAAAACCAAAAAGGAACTGCTTAGTGTACTTGATTTTTGCAACTACTATTGAGAGTATATTCCTAACTATACAGAACTTGTGTATCCTCTCATGGAATGAGCAAAGAAGAGTATTCGGATAATATACCCTGGACTAAAGAGTACGACATTTAATCAGCTGAAGAGAGATTTGGCTGAAGTTCCTTCTCTGTATACACCAATGCTTGATAAACCATAGGAGTAATTGCATGTCTCTCTCAATGAGTTGATAAAAAATTCTATCCTATTGTCTATGCCAGCCAAAAATTAATGGAAAGTCAATAATCATGGTCCATCGTTGAGAGAGAGGCTTTTGCCAACGTTTGCCGTTAAAAAAAATTGAAGTATGGGCTTTTGGATCACAAATAGAATTCTACACTGACTATAATCCATTAATTTCTTAACGAAAAATGCTCCATAATCTGCAAGGTTGTAATACTGGGTATCTGTATCACAATGATTCAATATTGTAATTAAAGTTTCCAGGAGGAAAAATATATCATGCAGCACTGTCACGTTTAATATGATTTATTTAGTGAACTGCTGCAAGGTTTTTTTGCTAGTGCATTTCTATTATATTTTTCTTTAGTAATTCCTTTTTGTTTGCTTGTTTATTTGAATATATATTTTTAGTTTTGCAAACGTCATATTTTCCGCATTTTGTGTCATTAGTTTACTTTTATGTTTTGTGAATTGATTTTTTGTATTTAATTTGTACAATAACAGATTTTACCTTTGAAGATTATTGATAAAATATTTGAAAATATATAATTACAATATTTGTAGTGTAGCCTAGTATTGTAGTGTAGCCTAGAGAGCTACACTACAATACTCAATGCAGAGCCGAGATCACACCCAACATAGTCCATGATATTCGTTCGCTTCTAATATAAAAAGAAAATATTCTAGCATTAATAGTCAAACCACGTGGTATTTACATGATTGATTGACAGCTGGATCCGCCCAAGAAGACCAAGTGGTTAACTGAATTTTTGACAGATGTACTTTCATAAGTACATGAAAACGATAACTGAAACGCATTGACTTTAATTAATGAAATTAGACATCGATTTTGTGACTATAAATTTGGTTTCAATCATTAGGAAAAAAGTCCAAAATAGGCATTCGTTGTTTTGATGCTTGTACAATAACCGCATTTTAGGTCCCATCACCGAAAAATCGAATTTTATTTGGATCATTCGTAACTATTGTTTGCCAAATGGTTAATAATACACTAGTACATTTATTAGAGAATATGCAAGAAAGTTTCGGGGAAACCATTTCCACTATTTTTTTCATTTATTGGCCTTAATATTGTATAAAAAAATGGATGCCTTAAAGAAATCCATCACAAAGTACGATAGACGCAAGTTGTCAGTTTTTATGATTTCATTTATTTGGGAGAATAAAGATTTGTTTCTACAGCTGAAAGTAAGGGTTTCAGCTGCTTGAGACGCTGTTTCACATTCGACCATAAAATCACATATTGCAGCGGATTTGCTTGTAAGATATTTATGCAAAGGTATGTAGTTAATATTTTTAATTTTAAAATCGTATTTTGAATCATTTATTTTCAAAAATACTACATTAGCAAAGTGGTTAATCCTGGTTAACATAAAGGTATAAATAATTTATAGTGGTTATATGTACAAAAAAATTATAAGATATAAATTATGATTATAATGGTTAAATGTGTATAAAAACTTTTAGAATATTTCAATATATTTTAAGAAGTTCTCCGAAAAATAAATTTAATAAAAACAGTTCTTAAAACACATACTTTTATTGGCATACTAAAATGAATAAAAAAAAATCTATTATCTACTTTTTATCTTTAATTTTATTATTTATTTTTTAAATATCAAGGAACCTTTAAATCGGTTTTTTTTAAAATTCCGCAATCTAAACTATCTACTTTTTATAATTCGTAATCAAAATTTAATTAAATTTATGTGTTGTGACTTAAGGCACTTTACAAGCCCGCTGACAGTTATCTGTCAGTGTTTTAAGCCCAGTGAGCGTCTCTTGTTTTTACAGTAGCATCATCTAGGGCCAAGGGTACGACTTAGCTAGTCACGCGTCACAACCCTTTTTACGGGGTGGACTTCATTCATGCATTTCATTCATTCAACCACAGATCGTAATTTAGACCTAAATCAGAGAACAAGCACCTCTGAACCTGTACTTGAACCGTACGTAAGTGGTATTACTCTCGACATGGAGGACTTTGTGACCAAGACAGATTTATAAGTGCACCAGCCATGACACACACGGAGAATCTTCGACCGGCGGGGTTCGAACTCAAACTTTAGGGATGCGAGTCCAACGCCCTACCAACCAGGCTATCCCGGTCCAATTAAATTTATTGATTAACTGATTAAATTCCGTAAATACTGAAATAGTGTATAGCAAAAACTCACAAGTGTATGAATTTCAAACCTAAAACGCATCAAGAAGTTAATGAAAAATCAATTACAAAAGCGAAAAAGTCAAGTTAAATAAAGGAGCAGAAATCTTTTTGTACTTTAATTTTCGGTGGTCAAAGTGCGAAATTGACAAGGTATCTTATATCTGACAATATATTATTCTTATAAGATGATGCAACAGATAAAGAGAGATATTGTTGATGCTTGACTATCGTCTAATGCTTGCTTACTTCCCCTTAAAAATTTATTCATAAGTCTGCATAAATATACTGCCTTGTATATTTTATATGGTATCTTAGCGTCATTTTTTTTTCTCAAGTTACAAATTTCTCTTTTTTAATTTCTTTTATACGAAGTACAGAGAAAATAGTATAATCGTCAAAAAATTCGAGCCGGGGATTTTGACGAATACCCACTCTTTAGAACTCTCAAAGTTCGAATAACATATTTTTGGAAAATATCTGTCTATCTGGGACAAAGATAACACAAAAACGCTTTCAGCTTAATGATGAAATATGATATATAGCAGCGATTCTCAACCTGTGGGGCGCGCCCCCTTAGGGGAACGCGAGCACGCTAGAGGGGGGCGCGAGAATATCCAAGAGAAAATAATATTTAAAAAAATTAACTGACTGAAAGGAAAGAACACATACACATAGAAAACAAAATACATTTCGATATATTTAATAACTTATTGAAGTTAAGCAATTTACTAAATCAAAACTTACTTAATCAAAACATGCTAAATTAAAAACAAATTTAATAATTATTAGTGACTTCCTTGGGCCTGTCTTGCAGAGCAAAGTTTTTCGAAGGAAGGCTTAGTATTAGAAATAGCCACTCTTAGTTATGTTTCTATATTTTGTCTTCAAAGAAGATGCCACAGCAGAAAATACAGTTTCACAAAGGTAGGATGTCGAATGGTAATAGAATGTGAAATGTCCTTGTTTTTAGTGCAGAAAAATCATCCTTACTCCTGCCCAAAATTCAAATAGTGATTTATTACTAAATTGTCTTTTAGTTTCGCCACTTGTGCTGATGTCTACGAATTTTTCTTCCTCATCAATTGAAAATCCTTCGAAAGTCTTATGAAATGGATCCCTAATCCACTCGCTATCAGTTTTCGTCAGCATGTTAAACATGCTAAAATGCTAAACATGCATGAAAATACTTTTTAAAATTCTTTGCCAGTATGCCTAAATGATTTTCAATGGTTACAAAAACAACTTTTACATGTTCTTCTTCAGCCTTGTAAGTTTTAGCACAATCATCCACATTTACAAACATTGTTTTTGCTTTAAATTTCTAATCCGCAATTCCAATTTTCTACAAAAGGCATTAACTTTATCAATGTATCCAACATATGTGTATTTGCTTCTTGGAGTTGAAGATTCAAGTTATTTAATTTCTCGAATATGTCGACCAAGTACCTCAATTTCATCATGAATAAACTATAGCGAAAATTCTCGGCCTCCTGTCTGTTTTCTTCTTCTAGGAAATGGCGATTTCTTCTCTTAATTCATAAACAGGTTGCAAAAATTTTCCTCGTCATGCCCATCTTGCCTCGCAATAAAATAGTAACGCTGAATGTACTGAACCCATGTCTTTGCAAAGTGCAGAAAAGATTCTCGATTTCAGGGGTCTCATTTTTATATAATTTACTATGATTACAACCGTAGATAACACAATATTCAAACCAGGTTTCATTTCTTTCGAAACCAAAGCTTCTCTGTGGATCATACAATGTGTCTAGACGCACAGAGGCGATTTTTGTTTTAAAAGTGCTTGTATACCTTGGAATCTTTCGGACATTGAACGAGCACCATCGGTGCATATTCCAATGCTAGCAGTGTTGTTTTGAGTTCTATTGGTTTGTAGAAAAGTAGTTCTACTACTGACATATTATCACAAAATCGAACATAGGCAATTGAATGAGCATCTTTATTACTATCTGTTGCTTCATCAAGCTGTACTGAAAACAATTTGTCACGCAACTTCGAGAAAAGCTGACACTGTACATCTTCGGCTATATCGCCAATTCGACGGGCAATAGTATCATTTGAAAGAGGTATGGACTGTAATAATTTCGAAAAATTATCTCCAAATGTAGTTTCTACAATCTCAATTGCTACTGGCAAAATTAGCTCTTCACCAATGGTGTGAGGTTTTTTACATCTAGCTATTTTATATGAACCTTGTAAGATGCAATTAAAGCTTTTTTATTCACAGATAAAGTTTCTTTAAAAAGTGATTTTTGCTTGTTATATGATTTTAATTCGAAGAATTCTCTGGGTTTGTTGACGTTCTCACTATGAAGCGTTTCCGAATGTCGTTTAAGTTTATTTGGTTTCATGCTGTCTGCGGCCAACATTTTTGAGCAAATGATACATATGGGCCTTTTTCCTTCATTTACTTCAGTACTGGTAAACCGAAAATTTAAGTATTCTTGAGAATATTTCCTTGATTTTATTTTTGGAAACACGTTCGTCTGGGTACTTGTTGATGCTTGACTATCGTCTAATGCTTGCTTACTTCCACTTAAAAATTTATTCACGAATCTGCTTAAATCTGCTGCCTTGAATATTTTATATGGTGAATTGTAATTAACACGAAAACATATATAACATACAAATTCACGATAGATTCGATAGCGATTAAAGGATAGACTTGAATGAGACTGGCTGGAATTGAAATTTGCATTATCGAATATTTTCCTTCTTCTTATGAGAAAACATTTGCTCCGCGCATGCTCGAGACGGCATCGGTCGTGTGGATTCCCTTCTACAAACATTTCGAATTTTTTCCCTTTTGTTTTGTCATGCCTCTGTTTTATTTTTTTATTATTATTCGAAAAAATGTATTCCCAGTTTCTAAGTTTAGCTCACCCCATCTAGGTTTACTTTCATTGACGAATTTTTCTACTTTCATATTCTTTTAACGTTATCTCCCTGTTTGGCGTTCATTTCAAATATAATATTTAAATTTTCTCCGCTTTCATTCGCTTCATCTGTTCACCGCCCGCTTGTCCAAAATGCCAGATGTGGTTTCTCGCCAACGTTGGCTCGCTTTTACTCTTGTTTTGACAGTTAGTTAAAAATAATTTAAAAACAGAATACAAAATACTCAATATACATTATTGCTGTATACATTTTATTGTAAGCGGGGGGAGCGCTATGAAAATTATGATTGAAAACTATGGCCACGAATACTGAAAGGTTGAGAAACGCTGATATATGGTATTAACATCTAATATGTAGATTTCTAATTTGAGCAAAATTTATTCAAAAGAAATTTGTAAGTCCAGCTTTTCGAATATAAGTTAATACATAAACTGGAAAATGAAGAAAGGTAGAGGAATAAAATTTTTCTCACAGATTAACATTAATATTGTAAACAGCTAAACTGGTGGTCATCGGTCACGGTACAATCTTTCCCAAGGGAAACATGTCCCGTCCTCGATCACAGGTAGCCGCCCTTCACCATTTCTGTGTTTAACAGGGTAGCGAGAACCTGGATACCGGAAGCTTCTCATCTTCAACCACTATATCGGAAGCTTCTCATCCTTATTTCTACCTTGCTAGGAGTTATGTGAGAATAATAAAATACTTACAATCACAAACTAACTATTCTGACCCGCTGGAAGGAACACGGAAAAATCTGAATGATCGGACCTCTTCTACAGCAACACTGGCGGGAACTATGGTTGAGTCCTAAGGGCCATCACCTACCATGGTACAACCCTTCCCTTGGGAAGTACGTCCTGTCATCGATGGGATAAGGCAGACCTCCACCCTTTTCTGTACTCATCAGGGTGCGAGAACAAACCACTATGCCGGAAGCTTCTCATCCTCAATTGAAAGGTGCCCCCGGGGGTTCGTTACGTGGGAATAAGAATAGTTTTGGAAATAAAGGTAGTTTATAGTTCTTGGTGAAGATCTACCGAAGTTTTTCATAAATTGTATCATGAGAATCTCGTTCACTCTACGCCACGCCAATGGACTGGCGGCACTCTCAAACTGATCATCAGTATAGAAATTTGTCAGAAAGGGCATGAACTGTAGGGGAAGATTGGATGTCTAATCAATCTGAATTCCCTGGCGTCATTTGGAGTGTGCGTGAAGAGGAGGAGGCAGAAAAGATTTGGAAGAAGTGAAGGGGGGGGTGGCTCCCTCTTTTATTGAGGGGATTAGAGAAATTGCTCATGAATTACTGACTCAAATCGATGAGATAAAAAATATAATGGCATGGAATGCCTCCACTGCATTGGCTTGGCATGAGGTGATTGATAACGACTGGTTTTAGAGGTACTTATGTGTTGGCTAAATGATCTCAAGGGCGATATGAAGGAATGTAAAAGGAGAGCTTTAGAGTGTGCAGGATCCGCTAGTGGACTACAAAAGATAATTTGTGTTAGAAAATACGAATATAAATATTGCGAATATTAATATTAATATCCAATCAGAGACCACGCGTGTATGCACTTTACAGAAAACCAAACCGTAGGGAGTGACCTCGCTTAAATTTTCTGGCATACTCTCTAATAAAGATCTAATGCCATTTTCCCCACAAAAAAAACTGTGGACCTAGAGTAATATAGAGAACTCCTTGAGTGGTATTGATGTACAATAGATACGAAATATTTTGGTGCAAATTTAGTTAATTTTACTGAATCTATTGGGTGACCATTATATAATAAACTCTCTGACTAGTTAACAGTATCCAAAAGCAAAATTTCTATTTCGGAGGCATTTTTCCCAACCGATTGAAACAAAAATTTGGCCATTGTAATCCAAAATTATACTTCAAATTTGATATATTTAAATCAATGAGTTTTTGAGATAACAAAATTTGACGAAGAACTACTATTGCTGTCACAAAAATCTCATTCCGAATTTGATATATTTAAGTCAATGCGTTTTTAAATTATAGCGTTTACATGCTTCTGAAAGAATAGACGGACAGACAATCAATCCATTGTTTATTTTGTCTGACAGGTATTTATCTGACAGGCGTTTATAGTATAAAAGTTAAATCTGTATACCGAATCTTATCTATCTAACTCTGTTTGTTTCGTAGTTATCATGTCAAATTATATTCGAAGAGCCGTACAGACGAACTTCCTCTGAATGGATTTTGTTCAAAATATGATAAAAATCTACATATTTGGTGTTAAGATCATAAACCTCCTTTAGCTTCAATACCTAGCTCAAAGCATTTTTGAGTTATTTTCGTTACAGACGGATAGACAGGCATAATGCCAAAAATGTGTTTTTCGAACTCAGGGAGGTCTGAAACGTGGAGATTCGTCAAAATCTTGAGTTCGGAATGTTTGACGATTACAATACTCCTTCTATATCTCGTATACGAGAAAGTTAGTTAAAAACTTTTCTTCCGCTCTCGGCTATGAATCTACTGATTCATTCTACCAACAGCATCGATGACGTCACAGAGTTTATCTAAAAAAAAAAAACGCAAGAAAAAGAGAGTTATTTAATAGATAGGGGAAGATATCTAAATGACTGCACTTCAGCGATAAGGCGAGACAAATTTCGAAAGGGATATCCAGAGAGCTATTTGACTTGAGGAAAAGCAGGAATAAAGCGGCAGTGGTAAGTATCTTATTTCGTGTATTTTTCTTTCAAGGCTATTTTTAGAGATATTTTAAAAACAAACCAATCAAATTTTAAAATCATTTTTCCGCCGAGTCATAATTTCTTTTTTTTAAATACTTATTCATATTAATAGAAATATCAAATATACAAAAAAAAGATTTTATAT
>JAPMOR010082449.1:111044-121080 GCA_026543865.1 Argiope aurantia | reverse complement strand
ATATATATATATATATATATATATATATATATATATATAAAATTGTTGTTTTTTATTTAAAGTTTAATTCAATGTTTATCTCCGTGAGAGGAGTACTTCTTGCAAGTGCGTATGTGTTCAATATTGTTGATGTTATTACAGTCAAGACACATAGATTCATTATGAAGATTGAAGCAATTCAACAATCTTGATGTTGTAATCATTTTACTGATCAATCTAGATATAAAGATGTCTACTATCTCATTTTTGGTTTAAGACTGTATTGTATCAATGCTTGAAGTGTCTCTTAATGATTTGCTATTTCAAAACATGATCTATTGCTAAACTGTTCTTTTTCTATGTCCTCTTCTATTAACCCTTTGAAACACTAATTTACGTAACTTCTTAATTAGATAGCATATCCTATCTGCGACAGTTATTATTATCTTAATTCTTATAATAATATAAGTAGCATTCGTGATAATGAAGCGGTTCTAAGTGTTTTTTGCATTTTAAATTACTTAATATTTTCACTTAATTGCAGATTTCAAAGTAAAAATTCAGTAATTCGATGCACGATTCGGAGTAATCGTTGTCGTTATCAAGAGTTAATGTAATGTTTTCCAAACTTCCTTCCAAACTATAGCCGGATGATCTGAAACCGACTTGAAACTTATCCAGTTTGTTTAATCTTGTTACCTTAGAAACTAGGCGTTCTATAAATTTTAGTGAATGAATTGAGGTGCTTTTAAAGGATATAAGCCTAGAATAACTATCTGAGAAATCAGACAATTCTGCCTAGAGACTCGAAAAACAAACACTCAGTGTTGTAGCAATAACAAAACTGTCAAAAGTACAAATGGAATTGACTGAATGGATTCAAGAAACAAATTATTGTATCTGAGATTACGAAAATCTATATCTATACTTATAATAAAGCTCAATGTGTGTGTGTGTGTGTGTGTGTGTGTGTGTGTGTGTGTGTGTGTGTTGGCGCTCTACAGGCCAGACCATTCAACGTACAGCTACCAAATTTGGCACGTGTATACCTTGGAGGCCGGGAATGTGCACCTGGGGGTTATTTTTTCGAATTTTTAATTAGAATGTTATTTATTTAAAAATTAAGCGAAATTTTGGCGTGTTTCTGTTATAACTTCCGAAAATATTACCGCACAAAAAGGATTTTTACATCAAGTTAAAGATCAAAAATTTATCTTTTAAATGATACCAATGTTTTAACTTAAAATTAAATTTCTGTTTTTAATGAATTTTTAAATAAATATTTTAACTCTATTTTTCAACAATTTCTTTCGTACAAAATAAAAATAAATGTTTTGCATTCATGGGAAAAAAATAGCGTTTTTCAAAGTGTTGCCATCACATTGATTAAAGCATCAATTAAAAATAAAATAAATCTTTTTGGAAATAAAATTTGCAAAAATATAATTTTCGTCACGTGTCTGTAGGAAATGAAACAAATATGAAATATTATTTTTTCTAAAAAATAAATTCAAGAAAAATTATTTTATGATCTTTTACACTCTCTATATTATTAATCCAATAAATAAGTTTTATTTTAAGGCAAGTTTTGTTTAATATGAACAAGATATCCATTCAAATCATGGCTACACAGCTAATTTGTAAACCTTTAGTAAGACCCAGATCTGTTGCGACATAAATCGTAAATATTTTACTTAAAAGTAGCAAACGATTATTTTAATAATTATAAATTTTATTTTGTAAATAGTTGTGAAATTCAGATTGGCAACAGTGATATTTTTGGAACTTTTAATTTGTTGTTTAAAAACGATGCTAGAATTTTGAATGAAAATAAGTTGATGTAAATTTGATAATATTATCTACAATGTAATAAGATTTAGTTTCATAATAAGTTTGTCTGCATTCTATTTTTGTTGACGCACGAATACAACAATTTACTAAAATGGTTTAAATAGAAAATGATTATATTTTATGTAACTTAATTCAATAAATGCTCTAATAAATAACAAATTTTTGATTTTACATAAAGCTTCTGCTGTGGAAATCACGAATAACAAAATGTTCTTGAAACACTAATATTTTAAATAAAAAGAGTTAATTTCCAATCAACTAAATCAATCACTTACACTGACTGATTTATGAAAATTTGAATATCACTATTCAATAAAAAATAGGATAATTTTAGATTTTCTATCGGTCGTTTCAAAGAAAATACGCCAATCAGCGCGCAGGTTTCTCAAGATTAATTGGCCTAAGATTATGAAAATGTTGAGTTTTTCTAAATTTTTAACATTCAAAACTTCATAAATAAGTCTTAGTTTATCATGGAAAATAGAAACATTTATTCATTTATTTAAAATCTGGTGTGTCCAGAATATTTCTCAGAATATGATACCTTACTGCATTAAATTTAGACTTCATAATTTTTGAAATATATTTATAGGCTGGAACAAAACATTATTCTTGATTTCATTTCAATCCTTTTGAAAGCAAAACTAAAAACTGAATTTTATGCTAAATCTGAGAAATTTTTGTTGAATTATTCTTTGAGATATTACATAAATTATCAAAAATATTTTTTAGTTCACATAAGACTTAAATACCGAGATATTCTGTTTGCAATACTCATATTCAATAATAATAGTAATAAATAAATAGCAATAAAGATGATAAATAAAATAAAACGCTTGGTTTTATTAAAAAATATCTCTATATTAATTGCCATTTCATCACTTCCACTTTAAATTAAAGTTGACGTTTTACCGGAAATGACAACAAATTAGCAAAATATATAGAGTAAATTGAACGAAACGATCTAAACAACAGTATAAGTTTGGTATGACTATCAAAATTTGAAGATTAAAATTGTTTTGTTTGAGAATCTATTAAGAGACCAGTTACTTAAAATATTTAATTGAAAATTGTAGCCAGCGGTAATACTGGCGAACCGGCTGGTCGCCAAAGGCGGCTAGTTAATAATAATCTTCAATCATTGAAGGCATCAGTAGCGACTCTATGGACTTCTGAATGCAAATTTTAAAGTATTTGTTGATCTCTGCTGATGAGAAACTTCTGTCTTGAAAAATCCTAACCTATAAGAATTATTTCAGAAGAATTTAAGTTTATACAAGAATTTCTAGTAAGACGATAAATGATTGAAAATTATATTTAAATTCCAGCATTTTTATTGGGAATATTTCTAGTTTTCCGTTAATAAATTTATGATAAATTCTTTACAAAATATTTTAGATTTTTTTTTTATTTTCTCGTATACGTAGTACAGATATCGTTAAAAAAAATCTAATTGGAAATTTTGACGAATCACCCCGTTTTAGACTTCCATGAGTAGAACTGTAACAAAGACAACTAAGAAAAACGCTTTGAGCTAGACGGATGAAATTTAGTATGCGGTCTTTACACCAAATTTGCAGATTTCTATCAAATGTTGAGCGAAATCCGTTCAGAGGAAGTATGTCTGTCCGGTTATTCGTATATATGATAACATGATAACTACAGAATGAAGAGTGATAGTTGGCTAAATTTTTTTACTCAGATTTAACATTGTAAACACCCATCAAATTTTGAGCAAAATATATAAAAGGAATTACCGTCTGTCGGTCTGTACTTTCAGAAATATATAAACGCGATAGCTGAAAAACGCAACGAGTTAAATATATCAAATTTGATATGGGATTTTGCAATTAGTAGTTTTGCGTAATTTTTTTTTCAATGGGTTGGGAAAAACGCATCTAAAACACAAATACGATTTTCGGATACTTTTAACTGCATGCCAGGGACTAATCTCCAAATAACTCGCCAAAGATGACATTATAGATTCAGTGAAAATGCTAAGTGCACGCCAAAGTTTAATATTTCGTAACTATTGTAGGCCAATATCATACAAGGCTTTCTCTGATATAATACCTTTATTAGAGTATAATAGAAAGTTTTGGGGAGACCACTTCCGCTGGGTTTCCTAATTTGTTTTAAAAAACAAGGATACTTTCTGCGAACATAAAACAGTCAATCTACACCATCTACCATGTAAAAATTATACATTAACATAATAAAAAGCAAAGGTGAAAGTGCATGATCCTATGTTAAGCCTCTATTTGATGCTGGAGCGGTATGTTGGATATATCTCCAACGTACTTGAAACGTTCGAAGTTGTGGGAATTTGAATATTTCTTATAACACTTGTTATATAAAGCTACAAATAATTGAAAATAAGGCCATCTATACAGACTTTTAAGGCCTTTTGAATAAAGATTTATGCCTGCGAAATAATTTTGTTGAGTAATTTCTGTATGAATATTGTATACAATATGTATTTGTCGGCCAATCCGTCGAACATGAGGATGAGGTGAAACATTTACCTTAGCCAGCAGTACTCCGACCTCAGTACAATCCAACTTTTATGGTCTATTTTAGAGCGTTCATTCCGGAATTGATATCCCACACCGTAATCTCTCCCGGAAGTTTTACAATGCCTCCATAAAGAATAGTGTAATATTTGCTTAAACTCTGTACAACACTTGTACCCGATTCCCAGGTGAATCCAAGCTTGTCAAAGGTTGCCCTAAGCCTTATTAATAAAGATATTTTGTATTCGTTTGTGGTGTTTGTATTATTTTTTATTGTGATTTAGGGAACTATGGATTTTATCGGAGAGTCGCAGTGCACTACAACATCTTAGTGGGTCGTATTCTGCAACGGATGAAACCAGCGTATCTAATCCGCTCAAACTGAGGAAGATCTCTCAGAACCACGTTGCCCACCTCCAATGGATTCCATTCCAAATAAATATTAGTGGTAATTAGGTCACTGATAGATTGGCCAAAGAGTATAGTGAGAATGAAACGGCCACTGGCTCTTCGCTTACTTATCAAGAACTATACTCATTTGAAAGATCTTAATTCATTTAATATGGCGTATTCCACCTGCTCACCAATGGTACAGGGAACATACCCTGGCATTCTGCTGGAAATCAAATGTGACCGTGATGCCCAGATTGCTAAAGACTAAAATGCGGCCACCTTAAGAGCCTTTCCTTTGAAAGGGGTAAAAAAAATTCATCCCACTTGTAAAGAATGCTGTGATCATAACGCTTCAACGGATCACATCGGACTTTCTAAGGGAGACTTAAGATCCTATCCCCTTATTATTATAGATTTTTTTGGCTGTCAATAACCTACTGGAGCTGATCTGACATATGTCAGATCGTTTGAGGATAAGCAGCAACAACAACAACCATTATTTTGATAACCATCTGTACATATTTTAGTTTGCCAGAATAGTAATTTGTTATAGATTGATTTCCTTTAATTCACATTTTTCAGTTTTACAAAATGACAAGGTGAAATTTTGATAAGTTTATTCCGTTTTAATAGTTTAATAACCAGAATTCCGGGTGGAAAACAAGCCAATTGCTAAAGGCGGCTAGTTTTAAAAATACAATAAAGATGGACGAATCAGCTTAGCGAATTATCATATGAGCTGTTTATTTTGAAAGTGGGACAAGTCCATTTTTGAAAAAAATGAGATAATGGTAATTATAGATAAAAACCTATTATGAACTTATTATGCATGAAAAATTTGTAGTAAAAAAATTTAGATTCTAATATTTGGGAGATGGAAGTTTTAGCTCTTAACAGTATTGAAAATACGTTTATTTTGAAAGTGGTGCAAGTCCATCTTAGATTGAACATACTTTTGACCGATTATATTATGACAAAATTTAGCTCCTGTTGCTGTATATTGAAGCAAATGTGGCCGTTTGACAATATGTCTGAAATCTAGGATGTTTCTATGTTTCCTCTTCATCTTATTTTGAATTTCTTGGAGTACAGTGGAATTATGAGACGATAGAAGAAATGCCAGAAGACATTGTTATTATCCAATCCAATGCTACCTCGTGCAAAAGCAACGAATCAGGAGAAAGAGTTTCAAGCGCTGCACGACACAGAAAATCTGAAACTCGCAAGAAGAACACTCGTGTCATTTAATTTTTGTTCATGTCAAAGAGTTAAAAGTTTATTACGAAAAAAAAAAAAGATTAACATAAAAATATCCATTTCATTTCTGTCTATCTATCTTTGATATTGTAAATCGGTGGTTGTACAATATTTCTTAAATAATAAAAAGTATATCTTAATTTTGTGTTTCAGCAATAATATGTTTACTTCCGACACCGAGAAATGTTAGTAATATTGGCAACACTTTTATCAGCAAGCAAGAAAGTTTCAATTCAGTTTCTAATAAATACTAGACAAGTCGACAATTTGTTTCTTTGTTCTCGTCGTACAAAAATCCTTAAAACCCTTAAAAGTTTCATTCTTATTTGAAAAATAAATAAAGGATTGTGTGTGTTTTTTTAATAAAAAGAAAAAAAATGGCTCAAAACGATTAAAAATGGCTCAAAACGATTACAATGGAAATTATAACTCTGATGCATCTGAAAGTAAATTTGGTAAGTATCAAAAGAAAATAAAAGTTTTCTGGGTAATAACGCCACTTCAATAAAATCCTCATTTGCAAGTAATTTTATTATCTTTATTTTGTTTGTAGAAATAAGACCCATGGCAATTGGTATAAAAATCGGTAAGGATCTGAATGCGAAGGCAATTCGGACCAAAATTATTCAAAAAAATTCCAAAAAAGAAGAATAGTTGAACTATTGACTTCCTCATCAGACGAGGATGATGCTACAGAGGAAAGTTACGAAGAGAACAAGGTTACTTATACAAAAAAAAATAAGAAAAGTCAATCGAAATAGTGGGAAAAAAAATACTACACAGAAATAGGTAAAATTGTTCCTGAGAAAAAATTCGTGAATAAAGACTGCCAATGCTCAAGGACATGTACAAAACTAATTAGTGAGGAAGAACGGAAATTTTTTTTTAATGAATTTCGGAAATTTGCAGATTTCAATACGCAAAATTTATTTCTACATAGATTTACTCGCAAACTGGGTACGAAAAGAAAGCGCCCAAGGAATTTCAAAGGAGCTGCAAAGAATGTTAGTTTTAAATATTATTTGAACACAAATCGTGGAGATATTTTAGTATATAAAACATATTTTCAACACACTTTTAATATCTCTAAAGGACGACTGGGCCGTGTTCTGAAAGCAGAAGTTGTGGGAAAAGTTTTACGTGGCCAAGCAGAAGGATCTTCCCGGAAAACTAGTGAAAATTTGGTAAATGATGTAAAGCAACACATTCAACGTTTTCCTCAGTTTGAAAGCCATTATACAAGGAGAAAATATTTAAACCCAGAACAAAATATAAGAAAAATGTATAATTTTTATGGGGATCATTGTACATTGAATCAGAGAAATTACGTAAATGAGTGGATTTATAGAAAAAATTTTTTAAACACAATTTAAGTTGTTCTTCCACCATCCACGCAAAGACACCTGCAAAAAATGCAATATGCTTAACATGCACTGTAAACAGTATTGAATTATAAATCTACATTATCTGGTACCACAAAATACAAAAAATATATCTATTAATACTTACCAATATTTTTAAATTTATTGAAATGCAAACCTTTAAATATCTCGCAATAACAAAAAGTGGACTTGTCCCATTTTCAAAATAAACGGCTCATATAATGTTGTTTCGGATTGTATGAGAATTTTCTTTGGTTTTTCTTTAGGAAAACTATAATTACTATATACGATAAATTATTTATTATAAAGGCTAACAATATTGTAATTTACTTTCTGCAGAAATGTCACAAGAAAATGACTCCCATGGCCTCCTGGTGATAGACACAGATTGCGGCAGCGACGATGCGATGGCCATCATGGCTGCTTTGGGCCAATGGGGACGGCAGTCCCGACGTCTTTTGGCGATCACTTGCTGCTTCGGGAACACAACCGTCGAACACGTCTGCCAAAATGTTCTAAGAGTGTTGCACGCTTGCGGAGAAACAAATGTGAGTTACAATACGAAGTTCTATATTATTGTTCATTTCAGGATTCCAAAACAAGCGCTTTTCATGATTGTACATCCCTAAAGGGTGGTACGTAGAAATATGAGCAGCTATTAACCCTTTGCACTCGGGAAAGTAACTCGATTCAAAATTATTCTCCTAATACAAGGGCTTGTTTATTGTTCAGAAAAATAAATATATATAATTGTTTCAAGTTGAATTTCTCCGAAAAGTTAATTTACATCCTTTTACCATTCTGTAGATATTTTTAACAATCAAAATTTAAAAAAATAAATAAAGTTCCAAAATGAAGCACCCTCTTGAAAGATGATCATGAGTCACTTCTCGAATGCAAAGGATTAAGTCTCCTAATTCTACGAATAATCTGAATTCACCTCATTGCTAAATGTAAACATCTACTTTTTCATCCTTCCTCTTACCTCTTTTCTGGTAAAATAAACGCTTCCTGACGCATGCGCAAAAACATGGAGGGTTTTCGAATCCGGGAATGAAGAGTGCTTCTAGTTGTGATAATTCCTTTGATCGTAATTTGTTTTGATATTCGTGAGATATTTCTTTTGTCCTACAGTGCTTCGAATTTCGATTTTAATTCGATCGAAATGAATAACGCCGGAGCTGAGAATATATATTTTACAGCAATCACATAGAATTCAATTAACAACCAGAGTGAGCGTTCTCCTTTCGACCTTTCCCCTTACTTCCACAACATGACGCATTTGGTATTCATTATCTTCGTAGGTTGAAAGAGTCAAGAACTTGTCTTAAACTTTATATCGTTGATCTAATTGACCAAAAGTTTAATAATGATCTAAAATTTTGATATCAAGATAGATCAAAATTTGATATAAAAAATTTCATTTATCCAGAATGAATTCAAAAATTTCATCGCGATTGCAGGACAGTATCTGATATACATTTTGTGCCCTTAGGGATAAAAGAAATTCTGTAATTCAATAAATGCAGTGATTTTAGAATCAGAAACAGCAAATGTTCGCAAAGAAAAGATAAATGAATTATTAAATGTTACAAGTTATTAAAATTTCACAAGTTTCCAAAATTCTTTTTGTGTGTGAAATGATAATCATTTCATACTTTTCCAGCCGGTTTTCGACCTTCTATAAAATTCTAAGGTATTCTATAGAATGCCGGCTTCCATACATCGCTGATAATACATACAAATCCAAGAGAAACAACGGATAACATATTCAAATAATCTTCACTTTCATACTTTTCCCAAAAATGCTTAAGTATTCTGTGTAAAGCAAATAATCTTCATTTTTCATACTTTGCCCAAAACTGCAAAAGCATTCTGTATAAAGGAAATAATCCTCATTTTTCACATTTTATCTGAAAATGTATAAGCATTCTGTTGAAAACAGATGGTCCATGAATTGCTGGTAACAAACATATAATTCGCATACATACAAACACAATCATTTGGACTTTGAATTAAAATATAAAGTACTTATTCTGTTTTCAGATTCCGGTATACAGTGGCAGTACTGGTCCCATCTTGAAGCACCCAGATAGTCCAGAGATTGTCCACGGCTCAGATGGTTTTGGCGATTGTGCACATCTCTTCTCCACGGGACAGGGGCGTTTGGAAGAACTGCCGGCACCAGCAGCCCTAGTGGAACTGTCCCGCATCCATGGCCCTTTCACACTGGCCGCTCTAGGGCCTCTGACTAATGTAGCCCTAGCTCACAGACTCGACCCAGGCTTCACTGCACGACTTGAAAGAATCGTCTTTCTGGGGGGAAATTACAAAGGCAAGTTTATTACTTAGGTCCGTCATTTCTGAACTGCATCAACTGAAAGTGCATGGTTAAATCATTCCAAAACTTACCATTTTTCAATCCATGTATTTTCTAGTGATATTAGCAGCAAAACCATGCTTACTTCAATTCATCTTCTCGATGAAAGCCTTGCTAGAAAACACTACAACACAATTTCGTGCAACTTAATTTCACCCTCACTATGCCCATTTATTGACCAGCCAGAGCCCTTTCCAAATAGAGTGGAGCGATAGAAATTTAGAAGATTGAATATCCAGCCTCCTATGCTACGTCAAGCCAAGGCTGACCGGTTTCTACAT
>JAPMOR010082449.1:67282-110644 GCA_026543865.1 Argiope aurantia | reverse complement strand
ATATAACTCTTAAACGGCAGTGGTTTTGGATTCTAAAAACCATGATCGGTGAAGATTTACCGAATTTTCCCCAACATCGCGTCTTCAGAATAACAGGTAATCTTCATCGCAACAGGTAGTCTTCCAATAACCTTCCTACCTAAAAACAAATAATATATAAAAAAAATTTAATCAATTCCTACTTAGGTCATAATATAAAGTGACAAAACAGAAAGCGAATTTCCTTGCAATTTTCCATTTTCCTTTCTATAAAATGTTACAGCGGCCATTGGAATGGCCATCTTGAATTTCTTCAGCCATGGATTTCCATCTTATTCATAACATTAAAATATAAGGATGGATCAAACCTAAACGAGATTTTTTTAAAGGTTTCTTCTTAAATATTACTAGTTAAAATGACCAAAAAAATCCATAACTTATTAACCAAGCTTATGGCCCTTGATCATAAATCTGAACTACAAACAAGATGTTAGATTTTTGTTTTATAAAGTTTCTGTATTTCTCTTGAGTTAAAATAGCTGTGTGGATTCTTGTATTGTCTGAAGAAGAACCTTGTGTCTTTTGGATCGATATGCTGCTTCAACTTCCCCAGAAGTTTACAGTATTATACTATATCTGTTATCAATTGATTATTTAAAGTCAAGGATTGTTGGATTTTGTTCTCTCTAATTCAACTCCTTCGAGTGCGACGTTCGAGTGCGACGACCCATTTTCAACTTCTTTGCCACAGTTTTAAAATATCTTTTGTAATTCACATTCTTGAGACTTCATTAGAGTGTTATTATCTAATTGGAGACTCCTTTCGTGGAAAATGAATTCATTAGAAATGGAATAATCTTTCATTGTGAAACTCCACAAACTACTCTGTATTCCCTTAATATGCTTGCCAATAAATAACACATGAAGAATAAAACAATGCCAAACATTTATTTAAACTTTAAACAAGTTATCATGGTCTCTATAGCAACATATATTGAAATCGTCTGTTGTTATTAAGAAAATCCCGTTTAAAACATACATGTTTGAAAAGAAGAAATTTGCGACTCCTCAATTCCTTTTATGTTCTTATATCGAATAATTGGGACAATTTTTATAGAAATCGAATGTAATCCCACCTTTAAGCTATTAATCCTCTGTGTAGTTGGAAAGGCACAAATCTAGGAAATTAATTCTTTCTATCCTGTTTCAGGTGTCGGCAACACAACCGAATGCGCCGAATTCAATTTCTACTGCGATCCTGAGGCTGCCCACATCGTGTTATCGGAAGCCCAGTGCCCTGTACAGATGGTGCCTTGGGAGACGACCTTGGAATATGGAATAGATTGGGTGAGATTATTTGCTTGTTGTTTGCTTCTTTGATAGCCGAGACAAGGCTGAAGTGAAAGTTGATATTTCTGTCATGGAAATGTGTCCTCAAACCACGACAGTTCGAATTGAAAATAAATAAAATACTACGAAGGACCGCATCACTATTGAATGATGAAACACGTATTTCTTCGTTTTTTAACCTGAACGAATACTTCAATACCTGACGAAATATTTCAATGCAGAACGAATTCAGTGTGCGTTTATTACCCGGTTAACAGGTTAAGAATATGGAGATATGGTATGAACTAAAGTTCGTGTTTTCTTCTCAATTTCGTATGAAAAAATTTAATTTGGTTATTTAAAATTCAAATCTGTTCAAATGAAAAAATGCTATCAATAATTTACCGTTATAAGCAGTATTATTTGGTGCAAAAGTAAAAAATTATTACGGAACTCCCACCATTAAGTAGGTAAAGTCAACGGGCTCGCCTGTAGGGGGTATAAGGTGTAATAGGCTCAACAACAGACCTCATTAACAAATAACGATGTTTATTAACACGAAGACACGTATACACAGACGATAAAACACCGGCGAGGACATACACAAGCTATATACAGCAGCACACTTGGAACAAACGGCAGCCTACAAGAACAATCGGTAACTAACAACAACCATAGCATACAAAATGACCTGACAAAACTCAGCAGGAGAAGGAGATCTACATAGCTATTCTTCACAGTCTCTCCAAACACCTTCTATTCTCCACTGTCTCCTCTCTTTAGCTGTATCTAATTACCGACTCACTACTATACAGACGAAACATAGTTCTTATTCGCATCTGTCTCAACAGTCGTCGTATAATAAAGGAGCATGTAATGACATATATACATTAGAAAATTAGCACGACAGATGAAACAAATTCTGACTCGCATTTGTCTCAACAGTCGTACAACAGAGGAGTGTGTAATGTCGTACCCTCATCAGAAAATTAGCACGACAGACGAAATATAATTCTTATTCGTATTTGTCTCAACAGTCGTCGTACAACAAAGAAACATTTAATGGCATATCTACGTCAGAAAATTAGCACGACTGACGAAACATAGTTCTTATTCGCATTTGCCTCTACAGTCGTCGTACAACAAAGGAGCATGTAATGGCGTGTTCGCATCAGAAAATTAGAACGACAATGGAAAATATTTAATTGAGAAACATTACAGGTATTAAAATATCCATAGTGATTGAGTGCTTTTTGTTTTGTCACTCGTGACAATATTTTTTTGAAGAGAAATCAATCGTAATACGCATGCTCAGAATGAAATTTTCCTATTATTAGCAAGAGAGAGATGAAAAGAAAAAAAAAATAATAATAATGATGAACTTTTTTTCTAGTATGGGTTAAATATTAACACGTTGATTGCCGTATTACTCATATTTAGATGACAGCAAATAATCGCATTCAAAGTAGAATTTGATACGAGTAGAACACGCCAATATTTAGTTTATATCTCCACGTTTCTTCTCTTTGTTCACACTATGAATCGCTTATGATTCATGCCTACTATCTAATTAGATATTCTGCTCTCTACCTCAATTAAGAGATATCAAAAGTAAGCATATTATTAGACAGTGGTCCGAATCATAGATACAAATCACGGCAACGAATGTATTTTACAATGGAACTTAAAACAATACATTCAATTCGTAGTCAATATGACAGGTATCAAATGTGCATTACCCCTTTATTTTTATAATCCAATTTGAATTTTACAACGAGAAAAGAATGTGAAATAAGGTAGTGGTGCCATGACATTTGACAGATGATTGTGATGTCTCCTAAAAGGATTGTTTTACAGTAGACTTTAATAATCTAAGAAAGCACCAGTTCAGCCTTTCAGAAAAGCAAATGACCAGGGGAAGGACAGAAAAATCACTGCCTGCGATCACAATGACCTAGATATGACTCAGACAGTAGGCTTTATATGGCATAACACTTTGTATAATTTGGTATATTTTATAATATTTAATGTAGTAAATAGTATTGCTAACTAAATGCAGATTTTTAATGAACTTGTAGTAATCCGGCGCTTTTGTTAATCCTACAGTTCTCTTGTCTAATATTTGATGCATCACTGTTTTTGTAAATGATACCGACCAGTGTTAAGAGTAGTTTCAAATAGCACCCTCGGCAGTTGAACTATTATCCGGCATTACGATATTCATCGCAAAATAGTGTTGTGCATCCGTAATATTGTTTTTCTATGCAATTAATTTCATGGCAGGGAAGAAAGTTTTACAAGTATTGTAATGCTTGCTGAATGGATGCCACGTTAATGACTCATAATCATGGCGACAAACGCAGCGATCATTTGGCGACTTTAAGATAAAAATGCAGGTTCCCGAACATTCAAGAATTTTAGCGATACCTCCGTTAGGACTCGAATTTCGACTTTTCTTCTCAAAATTTCAGTGCCCTATCACGGGAGCTGTAAAAGCCAGTCAGTCAATTGTTGAGTCGAGAATATAATAGAATTTTCTCTTTAGTCTATTATTCTTCAGCAAGTTCTGTCTGAGCTTTTTGTGCAGCTGTTAAATAACGATTTGCTAGTTGTGTACTGTTCATTTTTGCAAGGGCTGTTTTGTTATCTATGTTTCATGTAGATTAGCTCTGTTACTGAGTCGAACATTTCAACGAACGTCCACCGGACGGATTTTTTCGTAACAATGAATAACATTTGCATAATTTCAAAAATACCATTGTTCTAACTTAACATTAATCTATAACTAAATAGCGAGAGCTTTCTCCCCGAAACATTTTCGCATGTTCTCTAATAAAGATATTATCCCCTATCCCATTCCTTAAAAAATTATGGCCCTTGGTAAGAAATGCGTATAACAGTTAAGCAATATTAAAATTTGCCATGAATTTAGCATTTTTACAGAATCTGTTGTCTAATCCTTGGTGAGTGTTTTTTTCCCCCCGATTGATCCCTGGCATGCGGTTAATAGTATACGGAAACCGAATTTGTCTTTTAGATGCGTTTTCACTAACTGATTGAAACCAAAATTTAACAAACTATTATTGCAGTCAAAAAAAAAAATTATATACTAAATTTGATATGTTTACAACATCATTACATTTTTGAGTTATCGTGGCAGAAAATACAGGCCGACAATCATTCAACTTCTTCTTGAATTTGGCTCAAAATTTGATTCGTGTCTACACTATAGGTGTTAAATCTGTTTACTGAATTTTATCCATGTTTTTTTATTTTTGTAAATGCCGCGTTCATTTAAATTCGAGCAGCCGAGCAGTTAGGCTTACCATGAATAGATTTTGCTTAAAATATGATGCAAATATACAAATTTGGTGTAAAGATCCTTTGCAAAATTTTATCCATCTACCTCAAAGCATATTTGAGTTATCTTTACCACAGACAAGTATATTTCAAAAATGTGTTTTCGAACTCAGGGAGGTCTGAAACGTAGATTTGTCAAAATTTCAAGTTCAATTTTTTTTTCTTTTTTTTGACGATTGCAATACTTTCTCTATACTTCACATCATGATTTGTGATACTACATCATGATTTGTTACAATTCTTTTAGGAGGAGTTTAACGTCTTGCTGGAAACACCTACCGACAGAGCCCGCCTCCTTAAAGGGGCCACAAACATTGTCAAGGAAATCTGCGTGAGGGACGGATACGGTCAATTCCTGGACTGCGATTTGCTAGCAGCAGCTGTGGCACTTCGTCCTGAATGTGTGACAGGCAGTCGGCGCACCTGTGCATCCGTCGAGTGTTCTGGGACACTGACAAGAGGGATGGTGGTTTGTCAAAAACACCGCCCGTCAAGGAATCAAATCGATATCGTCGAAAAATTGGACGAGAAAATCTTAAATCGTCTGCGGAAAGAAATGGTGCAGCAAAATTAAAAGAAATTGGAAAAGCCGAAAAATATTTTTTTTTTTAGATTTTGTAATGTGCTAAGTCCTTGTGAAAGTATGTGCTGTCTTACTTATAGATGGTATTAATATTATTTTTTGTATGTAATCACGATAGAAAAATTGTTTTGTAACCAACTGACTGTTTAGTTTCCTGTACCACATAATTAGAAGACGCAATCTCTTTTGAGAATACTTTACTTAACACCTTGACGTACGAACTCACTTAACTTCCTAATTAGATGGCACATCGTATTTGGGGCAATTACAATTACTGAAATTCTTATAATAATGTAAGGGCATTCAAGATAGTGTCGCTTTTTTTAAGGATGTGCAATTCCTAATTATTTAATACTTTTTAAAATTGAATTTTAAATTACTTAATACTTTCACTTAATTGAAGATCAAAAAATAAAAATTAAGTAATTTGATGCGTAAGTCAGACTCGTCACTAGATGCGAAGGGGTTGACTAAGAAAATTTGTGATATGTCAATTCCACGCAATTTTTACAAAAAAATTACAAGTCTACGATTGAAATTATTTTATTTATAATTATAGAAATGCCATACCAACATGATGATTATTTTCCATCAGAAAGATGTAGATTATGAAATTGTTTGAAAACAATGGCATAGATGGAAAAGACACTGCACGTTTTGATTGAAAATAAATTTAAATTGGATGCCTGATTAATAAATGATAACATGTCAAACACTCAGAACTTAGGAACATTAAACTTCATAAATCCAATGAATCTGCAAGACGAATAATGGAAAAGGATGCTATTTTCCCATCAACAGAGATTGAGGATAAAATTGGTAAGAGCTGCGAACTTTTAACTTAGATTGGAAAATACTCAATTAAAGATTTAATATGCTAGTATCCCAGCTGTTCGAAAGCTAATAACTTAGTTCGAATATCTTTGTTAAAAAAATAAACTAATAGGAATGTCTGAAGATACGCAAGACCCATCACGATTTCAGTGACTTAGAAGTAAAATCTCAACTTCTGGACCAAAGGCTTTTAAATCTGAAATCCGATTCCACTAAAGATTGTCGTATATGCAAGTCTAGTGTAAGCTAAATCCGACGCCGTGGGCTAACTGTGCTTCTGTCAGTGCGGTTCAGAAGTTTGGGGATAAAAATTCCTGAGGAGGTTCGCAAGATTGGCAACATAGGATCTTTTGATAGTCATTTGAGAGTGATTTTCTCTAAGAGTTCTGCGGCCACCTTTCATAGATCTGATTACGATTATATCAAAGGGTCTATATCCGCCTGGCGCATGCCACTTGGCTGTTCGCAGCTGGGTCATTGACTCCAGCTTTCCCGTGCACTTATTTCAAACCTATAAGGAGAATCCTAAGGCTCTTTTTAATGGAGGTGTCTGACTTGGGAAATTTTTTTAATTGCAGTGCTGATGTGATAATTTATTATTCCAGTGTTTCCAGCCGGATTTTTAATGTTATTGAACATATTTTTCTTTGAGGATTAGTTGATTTATGACGAGCTACAGTATGTATGATGTCTCTATCTATTCTGTTTTGTGAGACTAGTTTGTTGATTATATGTTTTTGTAGCCGTCCCACTTAATAGTGAGGTATAGCACATAGCTGATTAATAATGGGCAGCAAGTTTGGACTTTCTTTTCAATATAGAATATAATTTTGTTTTCCAAACCTTAACTTTGCTTTTAATTATTCGTTTCAATAAGATCTTTGTAAATCACCATTTGGTCTTAGTCCTTGAAGGTATATTTCTCCTTTTCGAAAAGTAGACAGGCTGGCACTTGTCAGTATTCACCTCAATCAGCCACCTACCCAGGTTTTTTAGATACTCATTCAATCCTATTGGTGTTCATGACGACAGTGTCATCCGCGAATAGACATGTGAATCTAGCATCTCTTGGGGCTGGATATATTAACCTGTACATTGTCGGTCCAATCTTGGACTCTGTACTAAGCCTCAATTGCTCCACCCGAAGAGAGATTACTTCCTACTCGACATGGCACAAGTCACAATTTTACCAGATGCGTATGTAATAAATCGTCTATCCACACCCTGCTAACCGCTTTGGCTATATCCAGAAATATGACTTATGTTTCTGGATATAGCCATGGAAAAAAGAAAGGGGGAAAAAAAAAACATCCAGCTTTTGTCCATTTACTCTGGAATCGTTTTAATTCTCAATTATTATTTTGAGATGTTTTTCCTCAATCAAAATTGATAAGGAATGTGATGGTTATCAATAGTTAAGGTGACTCTTCATACACAGTATTACATCTTTGCTATTTTACTGAGACAGGGAAGCAAACTTATGGATCTAAAACTATCAGGCTCTTGCAGTCTTCTAATTTTAAGATGAGTATGTTTGCAACTTTGCTTTCTTTAAGTGCATTTATTATCTAAACTTTAGAACGGTGCAGTTTTCATAGTTCAGTTTTCTTCCCAAGGAAGAATCTTTCTGGTTTTCTTCAACCAGGCATTCAGTGAAGGGTAGAATAAGTCTGTTCTTTCATTTGCCAGTTTTTTTTCCTCCTGATCAGACATACTATTGTATTTTTCGCAAGCAATGAAGACATATTAGGTCTTGTGATGCAAGGCCTAACTTGTCACCCAAACTGATGAAGCCACATGGTTTAATCTTTCAATTCTACTCTGCTTCATCCCCTTTGGCTGGCATCCTTAGTTAATTTTCGTAGGCGATGGATTTTCATGCAATCAATTTTCTGTGTCTATTGTAAGCATGGCATTGTTCTGAGAATAACAAAATATGAATACATGGAGGTTACGTTGGTGTGATAATTATTTCAAAGTAATATATTATTTAATTCTTTGAGGATTTGCAGACTTCTGATATGTCTGCTCTCTATGACTTAATACATCTGCAATAAATTAGGTCCAAGAAAATCAAGATCATTTGTCTTACAGATAATTAACAATTTTCTTTATAATTTTGGGCACCTTTTCCCATTATTTACAATATATACCAAGAATGTCCTTCATACACTCGTCTTTGCAATGATTATTAATGTCAGAATTTAAACTTGCTTACAACTCCTTTGTTGAAATAAATTTAAAAGCCCTTTCAACTAGGCTGCTGGTGATACACATAAAAAACTCCTAAAGCACACAAACTTTTAAATGCAGTATAATAATAATAATGCAAGATAAAATAAAGTGAACTCAAAATTTTAATATTAATTCAAGCATGTACTATTCAGAAATAGATAAGGGGTAACCCAAGCATTGCTCATAATTCAGTATGCCACTATATACCTGTCATCCATAATAAAAACTAAACTGAGATAGACACTTAGCAGTAACAGTAGAATACCCCATGTGCATTTTTAGAGTAAAACTGCAAATCATATAAACTGAATAAATCAAATTAAATAAAATTTGAATGGAAGTTATTCTGAATTCACCAAGCGCAGTATACCAGTTAATAAAATTGCAGGATACCAAACAAGTTTATTTTAATCACTTAAGAGAAATGAAACCAGAGTTCACAAATCTATTTGTTTGGTCCCTTTTAACTTCACAATTGGGAAAATATGTCAGTAATGAAAAACTAGAATTTAAATAAACCAATGTATTTATGTGTGAAGTCCAAATGTTACCGGTCAACTTGTCGAACACACTATAATATATATTTTCTTTTCCGTTACCAACTGTAGATTTCATGTTTTCTAAATTCTCACTTATTATATGCAAATTTCATTTCTTATTTTTAAAATACCATTAGACTCGTGAAAAACATTTCCCGATTTGTCTGTGCAAGTTTGTAAACCCATCCAGAGTTGACTGAATTCCTGTATTGAATATTATAGTGCATTAAATTGTGTGATGCAATTTAAATTGATATAGGTTTAATGTATTTTAAGAATTTATCCACTTAAATACAGTGTAATTGGAATGGGCAATATTCAATTTATTTGATGATAAGTGAACATAACAGACATTTTTAATAAATTAAAAATAAAATTCTCATTTTTAGAATCACTCTCTGAGATATCACTTGCAAGCTGGAATGTATTAATCAACTACTATAGTCTTAACAAAATGTAAAATAAGAAAATTCAACATTTAGTCTTTTTTTCTTTTTATTTTTTTATATCAACACTATGCTGTTAGAATGCATGCACCTCCTACAGACTTGATCTTTGCTTCAGCTTCTTTGCTGAAAAACCTAGCTTTCACAATAACAGGTTGTCTGGGCAGTCTTCCTTTACCTAAGACCTTGTAGTAACCCTGAAATAAACAATAGATAACATTTTGAATACTCATGAAGAGGTAGGGGACACTTTAAATGCCAGTAAAAAATATATTTATTTATCATTTTAAATAATATACACAGAAAGAAATATAGGAATAATCCCAAATAAGATAGAGCAATCTTTCATGGTATTATGTTTGTTTTTTCCTTTAAAATCAATGAAATGAAATTTACAGATTAAAAATGTATACAACTCTTAACTCATTAAAAAACAGACAGCTTTACATTAAGGGATTAATAAAAGAAGCATCATATAGCAAAACAGATGAGCATTTATTAGATGCTTTTTTTAGAGGAAGATAAAATTACATCAATGTGTCAGAGAAAGAATTATTTCCAACAGACAAAATATAAATAACATATATGAAGAAATGCTCATATCCAAAAATTTATAGTAAATGAGTCAAACTACTTACAGCATTAACAACATCAATGACTGGGGCCTTCCCCTCAGGATGGTTTTTGTACTGCTCCCTTGTCTTTTCAGAAACCAGAGACCACAATTTATCTATGTTAATGATTGGCATGTACTTTTGGTTCTTTTTAAGATGGAAATTCCTCATACCTACTTTACCAAAATAACCTGGATGGCTAAAAGATTTTAAAAAAGAAGCATTACTCACCTTCATTTACAACAATTATACAATTACGAGTCAGAATGTTTCAAATTTTAAGGTAGAATATCGGCAATTATTCTCAAACTGGATTTTTTTTAAAAATGTCTAGGGATAGTTTAGTTTAAATCATACTCAATTAAAAGGTAACTTAAATTTCTTTTTATAAATGTTGCAAAATTAAAAAAAAAATATTGTTAACATCAAATTAAAAAAAAATCATAATAAGAGACTCTCCAATACTGGTTATTCAAGTCATCAATAGCATTTCTTGCAGACATTACATATAAGAGGCATCAACAAATAATTGCAGAATAAGTATTTCCATAGAATTTTAATTAAAATAAAATACTCAAAATTATCCAGCAAGACTTATTGACTAAATATATAAGTAAAAATTTTATTTTAAGAAATCGCACATGATTTTGTTAAACAAATTAATATTTGTTAAACATTTACAATTTTTTCATTAAATAACAAGAACTTTTACTTTTTTAAAAGTCAATATTGTTCGGTTTAATATGATAATGAACTCCCACAAACATTTTTGTAATAAGGAGCCACTCCAACATTTAAAAAAGGAATGAAAACAAAAATCATGCTAAAAATTCTTTCACTACTGCCAGCAATGCTTCTAAATGTGAATTTGGGAGAAAGGTATTTTTTTTACTATATATCCATAATTCCATAGTTTCCCTATAATTTCTGGAAAAAAAAAAAAAAAAAAAAAAAACCATATAGAAATTCCTCAACTGTTGAAGGGAGAACTTTTCTGAAATCCAAATTTCCTATTTAGAATTTAAATTCAAAATCTCCTATTTTAAGAATTCTAATAACTCTACATGAACTAGAACTTATCCCAAAATGAACAGTTTGATTGAGCCCTGCCCTGAATGTTTCTGGATGTATAGCTGAAACCTAGGATGAAAAATGATTCATGGTCAGTTTCTAATATGGAGAGAACAACTTCATTTTGTTTTTATGCACAAAAAAATTACTTTAGGTTTTGAAGCACTCAAATTATTACAATAGATGGACTTTTTTTTGTTTATTTCATCTTATAAAATAAGTTAGAAAACAATAGGACTTATAACAATTCAGGGCCATATTTGATGACGGTTGCTTTGAAGATATACCAACATAAAAAATAAAAATATTAATTAATTGAAAAAAATGTATATATCAAAAAGGAATCGAAAATCTTCTAAAAAATTAAATTTTGTACGAAAAGGTCCTTATAAAAATATTTAGCAGATCATAACCAAATATTCTACGTAAATAAAAAATATGAAAACAAATGTCAGATTTTAATGCACAACTAAGCCAATAGTTTAAATTGCAAAATTCATCAAAACTTACTATTTATCAAAGTTGATTCTATGATGATGCATACCACCAGCATTACCACGACCACCAGGATGCTTACGATGTTTGCCTGAAAATTATGACCATTAATGAAAAGGATAGGAAATAAACTTTTAAAAGCACTCTAAAAATAACAAAAGGATTCCTTAAATATTTCCTATATTATACTTTAAATAAAATATAGATCGTACAATTTAGAATTAAATTACAAGTCAGCATTTTAACAATTTAATCTGTATAGATCATGTGTTAACTTTCAATGGAGGCTGGCTATCAATTGCTTACAATTCCAGTTGAGACTTTTATAAATAAGTAGTAATTACAATATTATGCTTAAAATAATAAGTAAAACTCACATAATTGGTTAGTAAAAGGATAACAGAATAAAATAGATTTTCTACTTATATTAAAACTAAATGTGAATTTGTTGGCAACCTATCACATACATATACATTGGAACATAGAAATATATAAAAAATTTTTTGAAATTTCAGTTTAAATTTTTTCATTTAATATAACTGAAATTATCACAAAAATAATTTTTATGCCATTCTAAAACTTTTAGAACAATATCAAATATGTTATCACCTAATTTCTATCCTAATTTTACAAATTTTCTAAAATATTCGTAGCATAATTTAAAACACTTTACATTCTTGCAATGACATTAAAAAAAATGTAAAGTTAAACATTATGCAAATATTTAATTGTTCACTTGCAATTCAAGTTTCACTTCAATTTCATGGCAAAATCTGTAAAAATCCTAAAAAATTGGCATATTAGAAAATCTAGAAGCCTCAAAGCTTATGTTTGTTAACCTGCAATTCTTTTATAAGACAAAGGTGAAAAACACTTATTAGAGTCATATCAAATTATACATAAAAGAGCAAAATGAGCACTCCCCAACTATCAAGCTGGTTAGTTTTTAGCCATAATAAAGAGTGAATATTTGTTTCTTACAAGTTTTGCTGAGAAAATATTCAATTATGGGTTGAAAGATACTTTGATAACACGGAGTTAAGGAATCATATGCGAAATTTTTAAAATTAAAATATTTGGAATGAATATCCAGTGGTGACTATTTACAAGGAACAAGTACCTTATCCACAGTGAATTTTTTTTTTACATCAATTTAAAAGCTCCAAATTTTTTTTTTTAACGATACCAATGTTTAAACTATATTTTCCAACAATTTATTTCACAAAAAATAAAAATTGGATATGCATGAACATGCCATGCAGGCATGTGTAAAAATTAGCTCATATCAATGTGTTGCCATCACACTGACAAAAGCTCAAATTAATATATAAATTAACTAGTACTGCAAATTAAACACAGAAAATATCATTTTCAACATGCATCTGTATGAAATGAACATGAAATGTTATTTTTAAAATAAATGGAATAGAGTTTTCTATTATTTTCCAATTCAATAAACTAATATTATTTGATAAGTATGGTTTTAATATATATAGAATTTCTACTCTAATCAAGACCAAACAGATAATCTGTAAGCCGTTAGTAATAAATATATCTGTTAACTCAATGGTTTATATGAAGTAAATATTTATATTTTATGTAACTTGAATCCATAAATGCACGGATGAATAATGATTTTTCAATTTTTACATAGATTATTTTACAGTTAGAAACATTAATATTTTAAATAATGTACTCCAATCAATTAAGTTACTAAAACTGACTGAAAATTTAACTATTACTATTCTATAAAAGTGCACAATTTTAGACTTTTACAACTGTCTTTTCTGCAATTTCTCTGAGATTGACTAGCCAAAAAAATAATAAACAAGAATACAAATTTGCGACAAGACGAGTAATTTGAAAACAATTTCCAAGTTTCAGAAAATAAAAAATTAAATATTTTTGACTATCTTAACTGTATTAAAAATGCTGTTTATAAGTCATGAAATGATAAACTGGCTTATAATGGGACAATCAGTTTACTATATGTTACAAACAATAAATTATGAATAAAATATTTATTATACAAGATTAATTCAAAATTAAGAACCTTAATACAAACTCTAATTCTAATCAAACTCATTGTCATTACCTATTCGTCCATGTCCATGACTTACATGTCCTCTCAACTTTCTGGTCTTCTTTTTGTGTGTTGACTGAAAAGAAAAATATTTGAAGAAAATCTCTGAATACTGAATAATCATTAATTCTAAAATGTTAATTTATATTCAAAATTAAAAGAAAAGGTAACAAAATTATTTTTCATAGCTTCCAATTAATTTTTGTAAGTTTAATAAACCCACTGAAAATAGCAAGATATGAAAAGGAATATATTTTCCTGGTTGATTTAGTATATTTAATTATGCATCATTTATTATTGCTGCTAATTGATCAACAAATTTTTTTTGAAATATTTATTAAACAAAAATATTACAATAAATAAAAATTCAAACCATAATGATAAATATCTGAAACAATTTTTGTGCTTGTATAAATTATAGCAAGACTAGAAAGTCATGAACCTGTTCTTAAATGTTTTTCACAATTTAGTAAAGAGTAAGATCCTAGGAGAGCCCAAACTCTTGGCATGAATTATTTTGGTTGGAGATAATTGCACCATCTTGGTAACCCTACTTTGATATCTAAATATTTCTGGAATTTTCGTATTTTGCCATTTTGTTGGCAGCATTTCGAATTTCGCCATTTTGTCGTTGGGCTGCTAGTATGGTTGCATGTGTGAGTGAGTATACCTCCGAATTTTTTACTTTGTTGTATGCGAAAGGCAAGAAAGAATTGATTGAAGAGTGTATGAAGGAAGGATAAATTGCTTCGAATTATGAATGTTCCATATGTAAAGAGTGAATGCGATTATATGAACAAACGAGTGTTAATTTGAATGGAGATGTCGGAAAAAAAGTGTGAATGCGCATGACATTTGCAGAAGTATAAAAAAGAATTTGTGTTTTTCCAATAGTAAGTTAAGTATGTATGAATGTTTATATTGTGAATGAATTGAAATTGAATAGTTATTGATTGGTTTATGTCTCGTCGAGAGGTTTGTATGAATGCGATTGAGAAAATTGGAGGAGTAAATGTTATTGTTGAAATTGAAGAGAGTAAGCTTGGGAAAATGAAGTATGGAGGAGGCAAACCTGTAAATGGACAATGGGTGTTTGGAGGTATAGAAAGAGGAATGAATAGATGTTTTTTTTCGAGTGGTTGAAGGTTTTTAGTTTAGTTATATTAACGTCCCGTTTGAAGTAACACTAGGGCTATTTTGGGACAGACCTTGTAATTTTGAACTGTGGTCAGATGACGACACCTGAGCTGGCACCCCCTCCCTACACCACACCAAAGGGAGGACGGTTGGTCAGGACGGATTTAACATGCAACAGGCCCACTTACACACCGGTTCTTCGGTGGAATCGGGTCTCGAACCTGAAACCCTCCGGTTCTGAAGCCGAGACCTCACCAACAAGCCACTGCGACCCCCGAGTGGTTGAAGGATAGATGAAAGAGGAATTGCTATGTGCAATAAAGGAATGGATCTTGCCTGGAAGTATGATTGTTTCTGATTTTTTGGGCATCGTATAAATGTTTGTCAGATGAGGGTTTTAAACATTTGGAGGTGAATCATAGCATATGTTTTAAGGATCCTGATACTGGTGTTCACACAAATTCGACTGAGGGTACATGGACGGCAATTAAACGTTTTCTTAGAAGCCATACCAGCCAGATCGAAGGTATGCTCGACCATTACCTTGTAGAATACATGTGGCGGCGCTCCCACTGTCATTCACTTCGCGATGGTACCTTCAAGGCTTTTTTAAAATCTACTATTACGCTGTACTCTCCACTCAAAAAAGATCAGCAGTAAGAAAGTAAGTGCTCTTTTTTATCTTAAATATATTTGATTAATTTCTGTATTGTTTACATATATTTTCATTATGCATCCACCTTATCCTGCTATATTCACTTGTCGCCATTGACACTCTGGCTTGACGACAAGGGTGTGGACTCGCCTAGGATTTTACCGTACCTTCTTACAACTAAAATGGTATTGTTCAATATCCATGGAATATTTTCATACAAGCCATAAAGAAACTTTAAATGTTGAAAGCATGTCAATAAAATCATTGCATGATTACATGTAGCTGGCAGCAACAAAATGAAAAATCTTACAAATTGCAATTAGCAAGTCTAGTTTACTTCGTAAAGGATGGCTATGGTAACAAGTCGCCAACTAAGCAAGCACGAACAGAATCATAATAATAACAAATTAAGAACAGGGCATATATATGATAAATTTATTATTTTGATATACAAGTTACGGATCAGATTTACTGTACGGTCACCCTTGGCGTGATTTTTTACATTGGCGATAAATCTTTCTATATGGCAACCCCATCCGACCGGACAACTAATTATGATAGGGTAATTGCATTAACCCTATTGGTTAACGGAATGTAACAACCATTATTTAATTTTCTTTCGACCACGTTGCACATGTGCTTTTTTAATCTTCAGCTCCCGCATTCTTTTTGTGATGGCTGCTGCATGGGAAATGTCTGAGGTAAGTGCGAGAATGATGTTATGTGGTATGATGAACATGTTAATTTAAGGGCAGTAAGGATATGAAATTGGTTGAAAGGCACAATATTAATGATGGATTTAAGTAGAGGTGTAAATCTAAGGTGAAAGGACAAATGCATGGCGTCAAAAGGAGTGTGAGAAAGAGTTTTTTTTTAATTGAGTCGAATGACATTGAATGAGATTTTAGTTCAGGTATATTTGTGGGTGACTCAGAGTAAGGTTGATTTTAATATGAAAGAAAGTAAATGTCCTTCTAAGACTGTGTGTGATTATCGTTTCTATTGCCGTGAGGTTTGTGTGGTAGAGATGATTGAAAGTAGTATGAAAGTGGGTGGAAGCGTCATGACTGTTGAGATAGATGAAAGTAAATTTGGAAAACGTAAATTTAATCGGGGAAAACGAGTGGAAGGTAAATGGGTGTTTGGGGGAGTTCAGTGCAAGACGGGTAAATGTTTTATGAAAGTTGTGGATGATAGGATGACTGATTCTTTGTTGAGTGTGATTAATGCGTATATTCTTCCGGGTTCGATAATAATTTCAGACTGCTGGAATAGCTACGATTGCCTTTCTAATGAAGGCTTCGTGCATCTGAAGGTAAATCATAGTGTGAATTTCAAGGACCCAGATACAAGTGCCCACACCAATACCATAGAAGGAACGTGGGGAGCAGTAAAGCGTACTATACTGGCGAGCAAAGCCAAAACACAATTAGATTATTATTAAGCTGAATATGTGTGGAGGAAAAAGAATAAGCACATGTGTAACAAATTCATAGCATCTATCGACTCTATCATCTGTATTTACCCTCCTCAAAGAGCTGAGTGATAGTGGCAAATAGGAGAGAGGTATGTTTATTGTTCATTATTAACGATTTCAGTGATTTGACCGCCATTTTATTTTTTTTGCGCATGCAACATTTTCACAGCGCTGTTTTCTTTAAATCTTGTTCATACAAAAAACGCCATTTTGGCAAGATTTTGAAAAAGTAGCCAAGGGAGACCGTACAGTAAATTTTTACCCAAGTTTCAATTAAACAATGTTTAATTCTAATAGAGGTACTTCTTAAGATATTTCCTAAATACATCTTTGGTATGCAAACATAAAATTCCTTGATTCCTACGTTTATGGCATTACTTAACACACACACACACATATACAATTGCCAGAAAATATCTGTGTACAAATGTACAGTAAGCATTCAAGAACAAACAAAAGTGCACTGTAGTGACTATATTATTAATTTAATTTTTATTTAAAGTATTTCGTGAACAATTTCTTAAAAGTGAATAACAATTTCAAAATATAATGCAAATTGTTTTAACACATTCATCGCTACAGACGAATTAGATAAATTCTCGACATTGACAATTTTTTAATGCAAATAAATAAAAGTGAAGGTAATCTTTGAACATGCATTAGAACTTAAATAAGCTGGCATGAAAGCAATTTCAGCACACAGAAACCCGTAAATAGTAATACCTGAAAGACTAAATATCTTGTGTGTAGCGTTGAATGTGTTACTAATCTTTATTTTTTTAGCCTCCATGAACTTGTATGAAATGAAATACCATTTTCATTTCTTGCTATTTAATCAATTTAATTCTGGTGGCGATACAACAAATAAAATAATAATGTAAACATGGTTTAGTTGATAAGATGCACATTTGCAAACAAGTATTTAGTTTTGTTAAGTAAATTTAAAAATGCATTTTGAAGATAGTATTGTGTCCGACTTAAGCTACATGGTAGCCCACCCATCTAAGCCGATTTTATGAAAAAAGAGATACATCATGAAATCTATATGTTTAAATCCAAAGATTACTGAATCTCAAACAGTAATTAATATTAGTAAAGAACTTTTAAAAATCTCTTCATGAATACACTATACCTAAAATACTGAAAAAGGCTGACTATCATGGATACAAGCTTGTACAAAACTACACATTTCAGCTGACAATAAGCAAAAATAATTAAATTTACCAATGAGTATCATTCTGAGTTTTGGGAAAAAGTAATACTCTGGTAAAAGGAAGTTTTGTATCTTTGGCATCAAAGGGCATAAATTGGTGTGAACAAAACAAAGCAAGGTCTTTGAGAAGAAAAATCTTGTACCACTTCTACTTAGTTGTAGGCTCAACGATTTGTGGTTGCATGGAAGCAAGTGAGTAAGTTCGATTAACTTTAATTGAATCCACATTAGATTCTATGATATATCAGAATATATATATATAAAAAAAGACTTTCAAACAGAGCACATAAGATTTGAAACTTAGCAATGACTTTTGGTTTCAACAAGAAAGGACCCAAGACATAATGCAAAGCTTGATTGTTACAATATCAAAAATTTATCACAGTATTTCACAATCGCTAGACTTAAAACCCCACCGAACATTTATGGAACTTATCAGAACGCAAGATTTGACAACATAACATCGAAAGATATGCTGATAAGCAATTATGATTGAAGTGGAATAATATTTCATCTGAAGAAATCAACAGGCTAGTTCAATCTACATCTAAATGACAGAGGTTCTTATAAATAAAAGTTATCCAACCAGATAAACTGACTTATCCTTTCAACCGACAGGGAATCCTAGAGATTCCATGTTCGGGGATATTCTGTGGCAAAAGATAAACTGACAGTCCATGAAAGCTATTTTTTGAAGACTTTTTAATCTGTATGCAAACTTTATCTGATAACTTTTTGTGTAATTTTAATTATTATTATTACCTTTAAACAATGTGTTGTAATTCTGAAACCGTAATTGATATTTAACAAATTGTTCAAGAATTACTATAAACAAAAATTAAATTAAAATGTTCGCAAGTAATACTTCACTATTATTCTCACTAGAATGTTCACGGTGCGTTGGTACACAAAATTTCTAGCAAGTGCATATGCATACCGAATTATAGTATAACTCATGAAAATTAAAGAATTTCTTACGCTCTACTAAACCCCATGCCGCATGTGTAATTCTAATTTATAGTTGCAATTAGAATGGATATTTCTACAAGTCTTTCAAAGATTATATTTACATTTTCTTCATTTCAATCTAACATTGACCACTTAACAGTAAACAACCTGACCGTCTCCCAATATTTTATTTCAAGCAAGGTAATCTTGAAGGACCGGGATATTTTGACAATATTCGATGTTAGCCATTTGAAAATCAGAATATTAATTACAATTTACTTGTTAAATCATGTCTAAACTACTTTTCAACACAAATGTTATCTGTTCGCGAAAAATAATTCCATTATAACAAGTTTACAGAATATCTCTCGTGTTACTTTCATTCCAAAACCACTGTTAAAAATTAAAGTCTTAATAAATATTTTAGGAATTAAATAGCTCTTTTCCCCATTAATATACTTTCTATTATATAAAAAATCTCTGCAGAAATTCCCAGGATAACAAGGAAATATAAAGTTCACATAAGTGATGCAAGGCTTAATCATCAGTTTTCTGAGATTTATGATTAATAAAAAAAATCTGCATTGATATTGTTAATTCTTGAATCTTATGACATAATTTTTTAAATATCAAACAAGAAACGAAGTATAGCTTATATAAAAATCCGGATTAATTAAGATTTGAAACTTACCATTTTTCCGGACGTAGACGAAACGCGAAATAGAAAATTTCTACAAAAATAATGTCAACAACTGATGATATGAGTTGAGTTGTTTAGAAGTTCCAAATAAAAATAGATATGAGGGTTTTCTAATTAGAACTAAAATAATCTGTATGAGACTCATTAAAATTTCTTAAATAATTTAGTAGAAACCTAAAATAAATTTCATAATCTTAACATTTCTGAAAAAATGTATTGATTTTTAAAATTTCATGTCGTTACATCGTAATCGCATGTTTCATTTCCGGTTCCGGTCTCCGGTTAATTCGAATCATAATAAATAAATAAATATGTCTTCAATAATGAATAGAATTCGTAATTTAAATATTGGTCTAAGTTATTGTTTTAATAGGTATGGAGTGATTTATTTAATTCCATGTCTTCTATATGCTATGTAGAAGTCTGCTTTTTACTATGTTTGATTCTTTGTTCGGGGGTCGAATTTAAAGGTCGTCGGAAGAACCGAAATCAAAGGTTTTTTATGCGATTATATTCAAATGATATATTTCAATTTAATTTTAGTAGTTTTTGAAATCAGTTCTGACATATAATGAATATGTTTGTGAAAGATCTAATGAATAATGACATTTTTTCTGGGTGGTGTAACTTTTCAAATATGGAAATTTTTAACAAGGGAAAAAACTTAAATCAAAAGTTGCAATTTTATTTTCTCCATTATTTTGAAAACTGTTTGGATTTTTCTGTTTATCTTCCTGGAGTTATGGCATTTTGTATAAAAGCAATATGTAAACATTTTTTTTATCGTGGTTTCGTTTTTAAAAAATACCTTCATATTTGTAAAGGATAAAATATAATTTTTAATTTTTTTAAAATTTATACGGATTTTGGAGGGATAGCAATCATTTTAAAGATTTCAGCATATTAAAAATGTGACAGATGAATACAGTGTTTTTTTAATTAAACTATTTATTAAAATTTTAAAAAATAGCTAATTTTTAAATTTTTATTAAGAAAAATTGTCTGGGATATAATCAAATGTTGAAAAAAAAAAACAGTTTTTAACTAAACCAGTTTTACAGAAATTAAGTAAAATATAATTAATATACTGACTTTAAAATAAATGAAATGTGTATGTCAAAACATTATATAAATGTGAGTTTTGGTTCCAATGAGGTACAGAAAGGTCAGACTTCCTTGACTGATTTTTCAGTTTTTTTGAAAAATCTAGATCACCTAAAATTTGTATCAAAAGAGACGACTGAATAACCAAAATAATCTTGATTGAGGGTAATGATACTTAGCAATTCTAATACTTAGTTTGAATTTTTCCATAAATAATTTACCAGGTGTAGCAATCTTATATAGTTAAATTATTTGCAAAAATATCATAAACTTGGTGATCATACATATTCTGAAGTTTAAACCAAAGTGATGTGTTCTGTCCTAAATAAAATGTGACCAAGAAGAAAAGAGGATTGTGGCTTGTAAAGGATTTTATATAAAGTTTGTATCGGAATTATAAAACACTTGAACTACCAGAGATCGATATAGACATAGAATCTAACAGATATCAGCCAGTCATTTTTACTGATCTGGTAGTTCTAGAAGTAATAGTAGAATAAAATAAGGGAATCTAAAATTTGATAGGATACTATATTGATATGCAAACATGTCCTTAAATAACGTTATTTTTCTTGCAGATCTTTTTCTTTAGGAAAAGTTAATAACACAAATGGCAAAGATGGATGGTTTAGTAAACTATTAATGGTTCGGAAAATTGATCCAGGCCATGATTCACATTCAAAGTTATTATCTGCTTCTGAAATAATTTATGAAATGCAATGTGAGTAATATTTCTTGTCTTTGTACAGGCTAATAAACTTACGCTTGTTCTTTCATTAGTTTACTTTGCAAGAAAAATATCCATAACATTAATTTCTAGAGTAAAACAAAATCATTGAGAGTTATTAAAGATTTAAAAATTGAGAGATGTAAAAAAGTTTAATGCAAAATTTTGCAATAGCATTCAACACCTGAAGTTTCCACCAAATTATATATTGCAAATGTAACACTAATTCATATTTTAAAAGAATTATAATATTCCATTGTATAGGAATTCTTAACTGTCATACATATCCTGAAATTTCTGCCTTATTTAGCTTTATCTAAAAAGATTTTCTTTAAATTGGCCATAAATATTATTAGAACTAGAAAACAAAATTCAAAACGTGGTAACTTATACTTTATTTTTATTTGTTGAGTTAATGCATGCTTTCATTTAGCAGGTACTTTTAGATGGTAAGCACTGTTTTTCTTTCTGTTTTTTCTTCTGTTTAATGGAACTAATTAATGTGATATTGTATTATCATCAAAGGGGGTGGTTTAGAATATATATTTTGTAAAATTAATTTTCATTGTTTTGATTTCCTAGTTTGGCTTCTTACGAAATCAGCAAAGAAGTAAAACTTCACACTCAGTGTACCTGTAGGTTAGGGAAGAAAATCTTGGGGAGATAAATAAAAAACAATGAAAAAAGTATTTTGTTTGTCTTTGCTTTAAATTAAAGATAAGTTTTAAAATAATGAAACTAGGATTCTAGATAAAGGAACTTAAATTTTTAAAGTTCAAATAAGAGACAAAAATGAAAAATAGTTGTTTTGAAAATAATAATTATTTGTTTTCTTTGATGATCACTAATTTTTTTTTCCTTCTATCTTTAAAAGATCAATTGTTTTAGGAAACTATTAGCAAATATATCCCTAAAATCATTAAAAAAAAACACAAAATAATTATGATAAAGATTAAACAATTTATGGCAAAAGATCATTAAATTTTAAAAGTCAGACTTTGAGGTGCATCGAGTTACTATTAACATTACTTATAAACCATATTTGTAAGAGTAATATCTAGGCTAATTGAAAGTACATTTCTTATTGAAATTAAAATATTTCATTTAAGAGGCTTCATTTGGGATTTTCACACTTTTCCATCAGCACTACATTCATTGTTTTGATTTGAAGATCAGAGGACATCATTGTGATTTGGCAAACTATGACTAAGATTTTGCAGGTTTTAGTCTAATGGCACATTAGCATAAAAGTCTTTTGAAATTTTTTGCCTAGTATTTTCATGTACATATTAGTAAAATTTTAATTAATTAGTTTATTTCTATTTTTAGTTATTGAAAAAAATAAATAGCTGAATTTTTGCTTCATAGAATGTAAAAACCTTATTGAAACATTTTGCACTATATATGGCAATTATTGTTTTTTAAACAGTAATGATAATTCTTAAATTGAGATTTATAATTGAATATTATAATTGCTCTAAGACCATCTTTTAAGTGATAACCTGTAAATATATTTGCATGATTGGGCAAGATATGTCAGTGCTTTGAACTCAAAAAAGTAGTAAAATATATATTAATATATTTTCAGATATAAAGATTAGTGCTTAGGAAACTGTAGACTATAGTTATTAATTTGTTTTGATTTATAAAAATTAATTTGAGCGAATAAATCAGATATGTTAATGAATATAAAAAGGTAATATCTTTGTTGTATGATAAATTATATGTTTAAAATTAATAAATCTGTATCAAATTTTTTGGTTTGTTAATAACTTGTTTCATATTAATAACTTTATTGTATTTTTTCAGTGCACAGTGTTAATCCAGAACATATCGATCCATATTTACAGAATTAGTAAGTTTTTCTCTTTTTTTTTTTAAATTAAAATTTATGTTCATATTCCCAATGATTCATAAACTGGCCTGGTATTAAAAAAAACTTGACACTAATTGATGTGCAGAATTCCAATTTTCTCCATACTGACACAAATTTAACTTATTTTTATAAGTAGCTATAAATCATAAAATTAAAATGATTAAAAAAAATTAAAAATTTTATGAAAATTTCCTTATTATTAATAATGTGTAAGATGCTTTCCCTTCTCTATATTTTTGAAAATTGAAAAGTGCAATCTAATTAGTAAAATATTTTGAATATATTAAACTAAATACAATTCTTCTCTCATTCAGAATTGTTTACTAAAGTATCTTTTACTGCAATAATTAATATTTTTATACAATAATTATTTTTTATTTAGTTTACATTCTGCTATTAAATAAAAAATTAAATTTACTTAAGTATGTTTGCCATAAACTAGTATAAGGGTAATTATAAATCTGTAACAATTTTAGTTGGGGTGACAAAATTTAATTATTCTTCTATGTATGATAATATTATGTTGTATCATATCTTCACATGGTTTAGAAGAATTTCCTTATATGGATTTATCAGAAATAGGGCTCCTACAAGCAATAAAGCTTTTTAAATTATCATACTTTAAGCTTAATGTTTTAATTATTATTTCCTATAAATTTTCCTCAGAATTTTAGTTGTCTTAAATCATGCAAATTAAAATTGGCAGTTAATGCAAACAATTTGTAGCTCTAGCAACCAGTTTTTGAATCCGAGTTACATGTCAGCTATTTGTATATCTTAATTTGTCATAATTTCAATAATTAAGGGAAAAGAATAATAGGGCTTTTTGTTGGTTTGATAGATTTGTCTATTTTCATATTCTGAAACATTTTACACTTTTGTAAAATGCTAGTAGGTTTTAAATTCAGGAAAGTAGAAATAAGATAAAATGGTGGGGAGATGTTTATTTTATACTAAACAATACATTGAAATATAAAACAAAATAGTGTAACTTCAATCGAAAATGAATATCAATATGGAGTAAGAATAGCTAAAAAGAAAAATTTGACTAACAAAGAACTCTAGAAACTGCTATTTTTACTCACTATACATCATCCTTCTGTGGAGTAAAATCATCCTGTAGTGGTGGAAGCAAATATCTGAAATGAAGGGTAGTTAGAACTGTTTCATTAATTATTTTTTAATTGTAAAATTTAGTGAATATTAAAGAAGATCCAGTGTGAGGTTTTTTTTTTTTTTTTTTGACCCAGTGTGAGGAATTGTGTTTTTCTGCCCGACCCCAATTGTGACAACAAACCAAAATTTCCCTTGTCAACCAAAGACACTGATAATAAAATTCTTTAGTACTTTTACAATTTTAAACATTTTTTATTGCGTAATTTTTTTCTTTCCAGCTCTAATTTCATTAACATTATCTTTTTTTTTCGTTGCGTTTGTAGTGAACAGTATTCAAAAACTGCTTCTCAAAAGTCAGATGGAGCTGAATTGGTTGGCAGTTGGCGAGTAGAAATAGGAGATCAAGATCAATTTAGTAAGTGTTAGCATATGCTGCAGTGCTAAAATAATAAATATTTGTAATAATTCATAGGCATTTAATTTAATAAGCATTGAATCTATTCTTCCAAAAATCAAACAACAAACATCTGTGTTGTCTTAATTTATAAAAATAGCTTTTTTAGTATGCTTTAAGCTAAACTTTTTTAGTATATAAAAAATTTTCAAAATGTACTTCTGTGTTGCATTATTAGTAGTCTGTGTTATATTACTGTTATGCATTAGCCTGTTTTTCACCATATAACTATGGAATATTGATTGATATTGCATAAAAATGTTTACTGTAGAAGATCCATGCAACAGTTGCAGATTCTTTGATGCATTTGCATATGCCTTGTCAAAATAAAACATGGACAAGTCATTGCAAGAAATTATGCTTGCAATTCCTTGTTTGATAAATGCATCTTGATATGTTTTTGTACTTTGCAATACTGGAGTTTTCAATTTAATATATTTCATATTCTGTTATAGCACTCTCAAAATATTGAATCGTTTTGGAATTGTCATTTCAGTATGTATCTCTTAGAATAATTGTTACTGAAATATATATGCATATATATTAAAAAAACATTTCACCTTGAAAAATAAAAGTAACATATGTTTTTTAATGATCTAAGGAGATTTTGGAAAAGGTAACAGTTCTACACCCACTTGCCTGTATGGTTCCTTCTGAAAATTTTATTACTATTTATATTTTTTTATAAATTATTTTTTCACTTTAGCGCCGTCTAATGTTATACATATTTTTCATTTCTAACACACAGTTGTTATTCAACTTCGACTGTAATTGAGTGTGTAGAAGCTTCACGATCATATGAAAAATTCATAATTCTTTCAAAAGAATATTAAATGAATTCTAGATATTTTTGCTTTTAACATATCAATTAAAAAAATTTGTGATTATTGATATAATTAAAAACTGTACAGGATTGAATTAAACAATATTTAGGTATTAAAGTATAATGATTGTTTATCAATATTTTTAGTTCATATATGGCGCTATAAGCATGGCTACCCACATGCTCACCAATTCCTAGAACTTTGCCATACAGACAAGGATCTACAAAATCTCATTAAAGACCGTATTCGATTTCTGCGGCACAGAGAGAACCAATTTATGCTCTCTTTCAGTTTCTGGGGCCATCCAGAACCTCGAGGAGATAGTAATATGTATGAGATGAGATCGTATGTTCTCAAGGTAAGTGTTGTCTTGGTTCATTGATTTTAAGTAGATTTCTCTGATTTCATTTAAATAAAGCTAAATTGGATGCTGTTAAGTAATTTGGAATCATTTATCATTTTACGGATTACAGACCTTATGTTGTAAACTTCACTTTATAAGTGTAACATTTTTTTAAAGATGGTATCAAATGCAGCCTGTTATATATCAGATTATAAACCAATAATCAATTTTGGTGAAAATGTACAATCAGACCTATTTTCTGTAGCATGTCATAATATATTAGGAATATTGATATCTAAAAGTATTTGCAGCATACGATACTCAATGAATTTCATTAAAAAATATCCAAAAGTTTCTCTGATAAATTGAGCAATGATGAAATCAAATCTTGTGATGTTATCCTCCTTGGAGCAAGAGAAGTTGTAGGAAACTTATTAGTATCTAACTGTCGCAAGAGTTGATGTCCCATAATAACAAATTAATACTGCATGTTAATTACTAATATAAAGCTTATTTACAATTTTTTTTAAAAAAAATTCTTTCTCATATAGTTATTAAATTGCAATTTTAATTTTTCTTATTTTGTTCTCATTTACATAAAGAGAAATTATTATAATTGTCAAAAAAATCAATTTTGACTTTTGATGAAATTCATGTTTTAGACCTCCCTGAGACAAAAAAAAAAAAAAAAAAAATATTATGCATGCTTGTGAACAAGATAATTGAAAAATGCTTTGAGCAAAATGAATGAAATTTGATATATAGTCTTTATACCAGCATAGTAGATTTTATCATATTTTAAACAAAATCTATTCACAGAGGATATGTCTATATAAGAGCAAGTGACTGTGAAACTTACAAAACATAAAGAGCTAGATGGAAAAAACAAAAGTGAATATATAAAACAGAATCTCAGAGCAAATCAGTCAATGGTTTATTCATCTGTACATTTGCATGCATATAAACACAATAATACAAAAACATAATATCTTAAATAAATGACATTTTGGATGTTATTTTATAAATAAAAAAATATTGTTGTTAGGCAGAATTTAGTTTTAGTTGGTGAAAAGAAAGTTTTCCCAAAAGCATACATAATTTTTTTTTACTATATAACTGAAGCACAAAATGCTTGTGTTGGATATCCTGAACTTTCTGAGTTCATGAATTTTACTACTGACATACTTTTGTTAACCTACTACAACCTAAAATCTTGTACACGCCATATTATCTTAAAATATTTATTTTCATTCCTTATTTTACAGCCATGCATATTGTTATTTTAAAATATCTCATTTTGGCAATGCGTTCTGAGTAAAATATAGTAAGTACATGAAGATTAAAATGCAATTTTGATTTTATCAGAATAAAATAAAATGCATTAAGGCAGGTAAAAATGCATTCAAAATATTTTTAGTTCAAAACCTTGTGGCATGACAATATTTAAAATTCAACTTTACTTGCAAATCCACCAAATTATGATAAGAATGCTGTATTAAAAACATTATGATGTTGAAAAAAGATTCTCTATTATGTGATTGTGCAATTAACTGATCCAAACAAATTTTCAAAGAATATATATGTAAATAAGTATTATATAGAACTTTGGGAGAAATTTTGGTGAAAAATAAAGGGGGAACACAGAGGCACAAAATTATCTAATAAACAAACCTCGAATAAGAAAAAGTAAAACATATTTGGCAACCCAATTAGTTCATGTTATATACTCTCAGATTAAGCTTAGTAGCATTTGTGTTTTGTGCATAACAAATTGTTGTACCATAACTCAGCATTTTACAAAAGGAATGCTAACTTAAAAACAGTATCATGTTAGAAGTCAAATGTATTTAATAATTTTATGCATTTGAAATACATAAAATTATATATAAAATTATATATTGAAATATATAAAATTATATAAATATGAAATCTTTTGCCAGTACTGCTATTACGCATATGCATGCTGAGATTCTAACTGAATATTTAATTTCTAAAATAACTAATTATATTACAACTTGTAACTGACATAAAAATTGGAATTACTATTCGTAACTGACTGAATTTTGTAGCTGATGTAACATTGTCATACTAAAGTCAATGTACCCTTTAATGAAATAAACTTTATGCATTTGAAATACCAAATTATTTAAATATGAAATCTTTTGCCAGTACTGCTATTACGCATATGCATGCTGAGATTCTAACTGAATATTTCATTTCTAAAATAACTAATTATATTACAACTTGTAACTGACATAAAAATTGTAACTACTATTCGTAACTGACTGGAAATTGTAGCTGACGTAACATTGTCATACTAAAGTCAATGTACCCTTTAATGAAATAAACTTTGTTTGCTGCTTCATTCAATAGTATGAAAATATTTCAAATAAACAAAAGGATCTTTTGTAACAAAGGATTGCAAACTTTATTGTTATATTTCATATAAGTTAAAGTAATCATTTTATTTTATAGATCTCATATTGAATTCAAAATTGCATTATTGCTGAATCAACTAAATTACCATTTTCCAGTGAAACACAGGTAATTAGTTAAAAAACATGAATGCGTCAGAAGTACGTCACATTCTTTAATTTATGAGTATTCACAAGTTTAATTTATGAGTAAACTGAAGTATTATGGGAAATCTTAAATATAAATTATTACATGCTTACACTTTGGGATCATAAATATGTTTTGATAGTGATATATATAATGTTGTTCTTTTCTTACTATTATGGCTTTTTATCACACTTTGGGTGCAACTTCTGTTTAGTTTATATAGGTAAATAGGTAATTAATATCTCCAGTCCCTTTTGTTCCCTTTGTTTGCAATTTAAAATTAACCAACTAAAAATTATTTATTTTTTCATTTTTATATTAAATCTCTGTCTGTTAAATTTAATCATTTTTAAGAGAATATATTAAAATCCTTTTTTTTTTTTTCTTTTTTTCTCAGTTTAGACTCCCAGGCTTTTACATAAAATTCTTTGAATTTTGTTCTTATATGTGTGAATATAACAAATAACAGGGTTCAGTGGTATAAAGCATTTTAAATTTTATATTTCTCCAAAACAAAGATGATTGATTGAAGAGTATCAAACACTTTATAAATTGTTCGGCATATATACTTGCATTATTTTGCTTCGTATCATTGCCTATGTAATTTTTCCTCCGTATATGTGTTGTTGACAGTATCATGCTTCATATATATGAATGTTAATGTATTCTTTTCTTTGGTCCGTGCAGCCAGGCACAATGATAGAGTGGGGAAACAATTGGTGAGTTTTAGCTGAAATTTTTGCATGCTGTGCTTCTTTTTCTACCTTTTCCCCCCTTCTCTTTCTGTTGAAGTTTTTGAGGAACTGAAATTACTCAGAAAATGACATTAAGTTAAAGGGATAAAAAAAAATGATTGGGCAATTTTCTTAAAGAATTTTTTTCTCTCATAAATGTTTTTACTATTTTTTTGAGTCTATATAAAATAAAAAAGCATTGAATTTTCATTAAACTACCTTTTTGATTGCCAGCAAAAAAAAAAATTATTGAAGGAAAAAAAAAGTTATTTTCCTGAAATATAAACTTAATTGTTTTAGCAACTCAATTTTAATAAAGCTTCTGTTTTGAATTGAAAAAAATTGTTGTAAAATTATTTATTCTATATTTAAAATTTTTTTTTATTATTCATCATTTTACCCTTGCATTTTAGAAATTTTCACTGTCTCCCCTCCCCCTTATATGTATTAGCATGTTTTCTGTTGATGTGTATAAAATTTGTACAGAATCATAGAATCTTAAGTAATAAATCTTGGAAGAAAAGTTTGTAATTATGCATGCTTGTATTTACATTTGTTTTAGTGCATGTTGTTTTCAAGCAATTAATCATTGTTTATTTATATCAAATAGTATGTGATATATGAGATAATAATTTTTGTTGGTATGTTATAAATTTCTTAAATGACTAAAAGTGAATTATTTTATGAAAATCGTTTGAAGATGTTTTGAATATTTCTTTAACCTGCATTTAATGCTTTGTTTATTCTGATTTGACATTCACTATATTGCTTTTATAAAAAATTTATTTTAAATATTGAGATTTTTATGTTCAGAAATGTCATTATTCAAGGTGATGTATTAGAACAGGTATCTATAATAATTTTTAACCAATTAATATTTGAAATGCAACGAATGGAATATTTTAATGGAGGTAATTCTTTGCAAATTCTATGTCTTTGCATTAGCTGTATTTCTATTTTCCTCCACAACTATCATTTTGTCACAGTTATGTGATAAATTCCTAATAAAGTTTTCACTTCATAATTTTATTAATTTAGGTCAAAATTATTTTTATAATTTTCATGAACTTATTGCATCATTTTTTACAACCAAATTCTTAACAGATTAATCCTGGATTTACATTACCTAAATGTCAATGTCTTGTATTATTTCAGGGCTAGAGGTGTAACTTACAGAAAAGAAAGTGCTGTTGCCGGCTTCTTTTCTCAAATAGGTCAATTATATATGGTCCATCATATATGGAGTATGTATACATTTGTTCTATATAGATCATTGTTTTTTAATGGAAATTATACATAACATTTACATTTATATCAGAAGATAATTTGTTTCTGAAGTTGGCAATGAAGAAACTGATTATAAATGATACATTTAATTTAGAAGCTACCAAGAATTTGTACTTGGGCACACAATATTATTTATATTATATATTATTATAAAATCAATTATTTTTAAGAGAATTTTTATCTACCTATTTTTTTCAATGGTTTTGAAAATAATATTTGTCTTGTAAAATTTGTTGAACAAATTTTCGATAAAATATAAATCTAAATTTGGTAAAGACGATAAAAAGTGGTCATCTCTAGATGTTTTAAACTACAGCTACCAGATTTTTCATTAATATACATTAGAAGATGGAAATGCATGCCAGATATTTTTTTTAGGGTGGGAGGGGGTTTTAAACTGAAATTTTGAAGATAAAGAAACTGAAATTTTGGCCTTTTTTTTTATAATTTTTAAAAATATTTATGCACAAAATTAATTTTTACATCATTTTAGAATTTAAAAAAAATGCTATATATTCCAGCCTAGATGTGATGTAAATTTTTCCTTAATTTAGACTATTTAAATGTATTATTTTATATAATTTTCAACAATTGATTTCATTGATGCAATGAAATCCTAACCAATTTCTTCATTTGTTGAAAGCAAAGGAATAAAGATTCTACTTATTATATCCACAGTTTACATGAGGAATTAAAAAAAAAAAAAATGGAAAATGAAATTACTTTAACAGCAAAGGGAACTTACAGTTTGAAATCTTGAATGTATCTACAAATAATATTTCTCCAAATGTTTAATGGCAATGAGAAGTTTGGAGGCTTGACTTCATTAGAATAATGCACATAAACAGATATTATCTATATCTATACTTATAAATAAAGCTCAGTGTGTGTTTGCGCTCTACAGGCCAGGTCATTTGACCTACAGCTACCAAATTTGGTACATATATACCTTAGAGGTCGGGAAAGTGCACCTGGGGTTCTTGTTTTTGAATTTTTAACTAGAATTTTAATTATTAATTAAAAACTAACTTTCCCGCCAAAAAAATCTTCCATTTTCACCAAATAAATAAGGTCATTTTATTTTTTATTTTTTTTTTTTCCCCAACAATAATAAGGCTAGGGTTAACATTTTTCACCCGATTATTTCAAACGATTCTGTTTATTTTCTTAATGCTTTATGCATTTAAAATTAAACATTTTAATTAATCAATCTTTCAGATTCATTCTGAAGTACTTTTGAATTAAAATAACGCAGAATAAAGGAAATTAAAAATGTTTAATCTGCATAGTGTTACCCCAACTGACGTAGAAAAATTCACACATTTGCATTACAGTAACTGGCGTTGAAAATTCACGCATGCGCATTGTGTTCTGATTGTTGACAATATTATCAATGGATGATTCTTGATTTAAATTATTTTTAGGCTAGTAGCATGCTTTTGTAATTAAATTGTATTTATGTTAGTTATATATTTTTTGTATATGCTTGTAGTTTTAAGTACATCGTTTTTTAAGTAGTTTTTTAAACCTGTTTTCGACCGATTATTTTAAACGATTCATTTTATTTTCTTAGTGTTTGATGCATTTAAAATTAAACATTGTTAATTAATCGATCTGTTCATGATGAATCTGAGAAAATTTTGTTGAGAAATTCTTGAGATATTACATAAATTAAGAAAGATATTCTTTAGTGCCCATGAAGTTTAAATGCTCAGTGACTCTGTTATAAGTAATCATATTATAAAAAAATGCTTTGTTTCAGTAAAAAATATTATTATTTTATTTGCAGATTAATTCTTTCCACTTTAATTTAAAGCATAAATTCTATGGGAGCTAACAGAAAATTAGTGAGATACATATTACGTTATGAATGAAGGCTTTTATAATATTATGAGTGAATTATATGACTATCAAAATTTGAAGTTTTAAAATATTTTGATGAAAAATCTATTAAAGTAGGAATTGCGTATAATATTTAATTATTAAAATTTAAACCAACATTAAGATTGGCAAACCAGCTGGTCGCCAAAGGCGGCTAGTACACAATAAACGGAATAGATAGAAGTCTATTAAAGTAGTGTGTCTTTAATGTCTGTTACAATTCGATGCTTAAAAATACTTTACTGATATAAGACATTTAACTAAGACATTTAGCATAAGACATTTAACTAAAATTAAACATGATCAATTTTCTTCGTAATCCAGCCAATTATCAAAAACATTTTATAATACATATAAACCCAATTTAATGTACAATTTTGTACTTAAAATTGTTATGAATAATTTATGAAAAAAGGATTATTACAACAAACAATTATCATTACTGCGATTTGATTAAACAGCATGGTTGTCAAGTGAGATTACTGTTTTGAACATAATAAAGAACTGTAAACTAAGGCTACATGCATCTCTTCACATATAGATTTTTCTGTCTTGCAGTAGAAATGTAAATAACTAGAAATACACTGGTGTGCAAAACTTAAGCAACAGGTATGTTTTTTGCCATAACGTCACGAGAAATCATCTGAGAGACATGAAATTCAGAAATGAGATACAGTATTTTGTTCTGAAAGAATGACGAAAGCATAGTTGCGCAGAAATGAATACAATGCATACAGTATGGAATCAAACAAAAAAAGGCTTTATTGAACTCATAGTATCGTTACACGATTGTCCAAGAGGAAGAACAGCAATCAGATGTTCCTTAGTATGGGATATGCCCTCCCCTTACTGCAATGGTTGCTTCGCACCGTCTCCCCATACTCAGCACCAGATTGTCCAACAGTTCTTGAGGTAAGAGTGCCCATTCCTCAATCAGCATCTGTTTAAGTTGTCGGGTGTTCCCAGGAGGATGTAATCGTGCCGCAAGGCGTCTCCCCAAAGCATGTCATACATGTTCTATCGGATTTAAATCAGGGGAGCACGCCAGCCAATCCATTCGAGTGATATCTTCACTTTCCAGGAGCTTCTCAACAGCATGAGTCCTGTGTGGCCGTGCATTGTCATCCATAAAAACGAAGTCTGATCCAATGGCACCTCGAAACAGACGCACATGGGGAAAGATCACCTCCTGATAATAGCGATCTCCAGTTACAGAACCTCTGTCGAAAACGTGGAGCTCAGTCCGCCCGTTCATCATAATGCCTCCCCAGACGACTACTCCAGGACCACCGAAATGGTCTCTTTCTGTGATGTTACTGGGATGAAGCCGTGTCCCGACCTCTCTCTAAATTAGTTGCGTTGGGAATCGCTTATGGCACTAAAACGACTCTCATCTGTAAAGAGGACATGACTCCATTGATGAGATGTCCAGTTTTTGTGCTCCCTGCACCACTCTAAACGGTGCCGCTGGTGGGAAACTGTCAAAGGGATACAGCGTTCAGGACGGCGGGCGAATAGGCCACCTTTGTGAAGGCGTCTGGACACAGTAAAACACGACACTTGTCGCCCCGTTGCTGCACACTGTTGCTGAGCAATGGCGCTTGCTGACTGATTTCGGGTTCTTTTCTCCTGCAAGCCGATATGTCAGTCATCCACTGCAGTTGTTTTCCTGGGGCAGCCACCACCAACCTTTCTCACAGCTGTACCTGTGGTTTGGAAGGCTTTCCAAGCGCGCGAAACGACACTTTTGTTGATTCCGAACTCTTCAGCTACACTGGTCACACTACGCCCCTCCTCCAGCTTTCCGATCATTCTTCCACGTGTGAAATCGTACAGGTGATTTCTGCTAGCCATATTTCACGAATTAACTCACGTGTACTTGCAGCGAATATCTTTGTGTCTACGTCCTTCCTTTTATTGTAGTGTTGAGCTGCGCTCGCCTTCCGCACGTGTTTTGCGTACGCTCACGTCGCCTGTGACGTTTTGTTCCTGATATTTGCATACGCATGACCTTTCTCTTGAATTACGTGTTCATTGTACTGATCGCTAGAACTCCTTTTCTGCAATTTCATGGCTATCTACTTAAAATTTGCATTGTTGCCTAAGTTTTGCACACCAGAGTATTTTGAAAGCAATTTACACTGTCACTGCTGTTTTTGTGATATTTCTGTTCATTTTTAGAAATTTTTTTCCAATTCTTCTATTGTGAGAGCAAAGAAAATGAAAAATATTTTAAAGTAAATGCTTTATTTGTCCGAGTGCAGTGGTAAAAATTACTTGAAATTTTCTTAGGTTACAAGGATCTTCAAATGCGAAAGGATATCAGAGATGCTGCATGGAGAAAACCAGGATGGGATGAATGTGTTGCTCACACGGGTAAGAAAAGGTTTTTTATAATGGTCACATTCTACATGCAAGTATTTTTTTTTTAATTTCATATTACACAATAGAAATTAAAATTTTAAGATTTAAAAAAAACAGGCGTAATATTTTCTACTCTATTTTGATAATTTTTTATTGCTCTCCATTTATGATTTTGAAATCTGTACAAATTGTTAAAATATATAGTTTTTTCCTTTAACCAGAATTATTATTCTTTCAGTTCCGCTGATTCGAGAAATGCAGAGTAGGTGGATGGCACCTACAAGCTTTTCGCCTATCAAGTAGATTTTTGAAAATAGAACCTCTGTAGAAGTAGATGAAGCTGTCTTGGTTGACCCTTCCTCAATGGATTCCATCCATAGATTTGCACAATTATCAATGGGAAAATGAGCTCAGAAGGTTTTCTTTTTTATGAAACAATTGTAATTTTACTTGTAAAATTGGAACTTTAAAAGAAAATCTTCTATTTACACGCTGTTTAAACTCTCCTGTTTGGTATGGAAAATGACAGATATTTTTCTGTATGAGTGACTCTGAATTTTAGGTTTTTAGTTTTAGAATGTGTTTATAAATACTGCCAATTTATTTTATAATATAATCAATTTCTGATAGTATGCCAGAATTGTACATTGAAATTTTCTTATTTATAAACTGACTATTCCTTATAAGCCAAATTCTATTAATTGATTGAACTTTTAATTTCCTTGAATTATTAGAATTGTTTATAAATCTTAATACATTTTTGCTTATTACATGTTACAAATGTTTTACTTGATTTCAGTTTTTGGACAATTTTTTATGCTACAGCATGATATGAAATGTTATGGCATGAAATATGCAGTTTCTTCTTTGTCTTTCATTTTATCAAAGTATTTATTCCAGGTGAAGACAAAATCTCATAAACGATCTGACTGGAAGATGAATTATTTATTTAGACTAAGCCCTGTAATATATTTATATTCTGATATGTTACAGCACATATTTTGTGAACAAAATGTTTTATGCATTTTCACTTATATGGTTTTCATTGTTTTGATTTAAAGTATTTTTTCTGATTTATTTTCGTACTTTGTTGTATCTGGAATATTCTTTTCTAATTTGTATTTCTTACATTTAATCTTAAACTGTTGCAGGGATAAATAAAAAGTTCCGTTCTCTTAATACTTTATTCTCCCATACATCTGCAGGCAATAAACTTTAATGTATTCAAAATAAATAAAAAATTAAAAGAAAGACAAATGAAAAAGTAAACTTTTGTTTATTTACATAAATCTAATCCAAAATAGGGCAAAGGACTGTTGCCATCATTAACACAAAATAAAATCAAAATGCATAAAGATAAAGGTACCTTGTCACTCTGTAATCCATAACCTGAAATTCATTTATTGAAAGATTTTCATACAAGTGTATTCAAAAATTTTAGATGATTTATTTGTGTAAATGAATATTTTCTTAATTTTACAATTTACAATATAAAGAATTACCTAACTGGCACATTCTCTGCAGCCTTTCCTATACTCTCATCTTAAATTGTTATTGAGTGCTAATTTAATTTTATGTATTCGTTTTTTATGGAACATGATTTTTTAAAGGCAATTCAGATTGAAAAATAATCTTTTCAATGCTGAAAAGAATGTCAGTTATTTGTAATTGAAAACCTAAAAATCTATGAAGTCCAAACAGTGACTTAGCAAAGATAGTCGGTTCTCACAGAATAATTTTTTTTTTTCTCCTCATTTGTCATTTAAGGCTTGGCAAATATAAACAAAAATGAGGTTTTGTTATTATTTTTTAACCCATAAAAGTGATATAAATTTTATCATTTTGTCACTTCTTTAGAGACTAGCACTGCACTCAGGGTATCCATTCCCCCTTGCGCTTAATTATTGCATGACTGACTAAAAAACGAAATCAGTAAAAGTGCATGGTATATACTGTTTTTAAGTTGTTTTATTTTTAAATGAAATGTTTATTTCAACAAATGAAATAGATTCTCAGCTTTTTAAGAAGACTTATTATTTTATTTGCACATATTTTATTTCTGTTATTATTATATTACATTATCTTATTTTGAATTTTCAAAAATTTCATAAGAAGATCTTTTTTGCCATAAAGGAATACATGTCCAATTAATGGCATAAAATGAAAGCATTTTTCCTTCTTTACTCTTTGAGTTAAAAATAGTTTCAAATATTTTCATATTAATATTATGCATTTATGAAAGCTCCATTTGCTTCACAACTTATTACAGTTTTGCAAATTTAATGTTTTCAAATTCCAATACTGGGGCTATGTCTTATCAGTATTATTTAAGCATTGGTAATAGATGAATACAAATTTTTTGGCTCTATTTATTTTTATTCTTATTATTCCTTTTACTTTTTGAGATTCTGAAGTATCAAGTTTTTGTATTTAAAAAAGTGAATTATAAAGTATTTTTATTTTTAATAAAAATTGCAATTTTAGCTATTCATTTAGTCCTTGACTAGTCAAATGATTGAATTGAAAACCCCAGCTTAGTATTAATATATGCAAATATATAAAATTTTGGTTTGATTTTCTTTTGGAAAGTTGATTTTTATACAAAATGCATATTTTATTTCTCTGATTTGAAAAACATTAATTTATATCTTGTAAGAATAAAGAAATTTTGTAGTCTTTAATGTCCTTCTTTCAATTTGTTTTTCTTCTCTGGAAAATTTTCCTACAGTGGTAAATAGAAAGGTTCATGTTGTTTTCAAACAAACTGTATGCGATTTTCAGCAAAAAAAGTTAAAGAAGATTTGAATTTATAACTTGAATAACAACATTTTTTCCGGCTTGTTTTGTTTATTTTTTATTTTTAAAAGTTATTCTTGATCTTTTAGCATCATATGCACACAAAAATATATTGAAACATCATTGCAATTCATATGAGTATAAATACTGTAACTATAAAAATGAAACAAATTAATTTTAATATTTTTTAACATTTATTAAAATTAGAAAGAAAAAAAATTGCAGGAAAACAAAATAAGAAACACAAAAACTCTTGTATCTTGAATTTAAAATGGCATAAAAATGCTTTTTTCTTAATAATATCTTAAGTTGGTAGGGAGGGGGATGTGAAAATTTCGATTAATTTTTAATAAAAATTTTGAAAATTTCCCTTCTTAGTGAAAATCTATTATTGAAAAAGTAACTACGTCCGAAATCGGTAGCTCTTGCCTAACAGTGTGCCTCTAATGTTTTAATCTTTTTTTTTTTTATCCTACATATTTGATGGGCCGCGATGGCCTGCTTGTAAGGTCTCAGCTTCGGAACCAGATAGTTACAGGTTCGAGACCCGATTCTACTCAAGAACCGTCGTGTAAACGGGTCTTGTGCACGTTAAGTCCGTCGGGACCAAACGTTCGCCCACTGGTGTGGCGTGGAAATTTGGAAAGGGGTGCCAGCTCAGGTGTCGTTGGCGTCATCTGACCGCGGTTCAAAATTACTAGGTAGGTACGTCCCAAAATAGCCTTAGTGTTGCTTTAAAATGGGACGTTGATGTAACTTAACTAAACCTACATATTTCATCACACAATCTACAAATAGTATACCAAATGTTTTATGTTGTAAACTAATTGAACTATATTAATGAAGCACCTACTAATTTACTAAGTGTCTTTTTTTTTTTTTTTGCAAAAAAATATACTTAATTATAATTTTAAATATGATTTTAGATTAAAAATATGATTAATGCTTTAACTAGCCAGCCATTGATTTTATAACATTCCTTGCCGTTTTGCAGGATGGTGGGTGGAGTGCTTGAACTCGAGATATTTAACCTCCAGGTATGCCAGTTATTGTAGATGGGAGAAAATTGGCTTACTTATGACATTACGTAGCCGATTGTTTTTGGTATGGATAATGAATTTTTAATCCCCACCATGAATTGGCTGCTAGAAAGGAAGATAGGAAGAGAAGAGTTTGCCTATTCTGGCAGAGATCCACATTTTGGTCGTTTTCTAAACTAGGCCGTCTATGCAAGCTCAGCCAAATGACTTGGCGATGTTCAGAAAATCAACTCCTGTGTTCAGTCCATTGTTGAAGCCGTATCTTATGACTTCAGTCATTATAAAAAGCTGACCATCTGTCAAAACATTTTTCCTAAAATCTAATTGGTATGGAGAGATGTAATCTTTTGCGTGATCGTTTAAATTGTTAAGGATGCTTTGTGGCTGTGGCTGCGAAGAACGCTGATAGGTCGATAGCTATCGAATTCATTTGAGTTTTTACCAAGCTTGTGTAATGGAATAACAATGACTGTTTCCCAAATACTTGATTTTTAAGTTTTGGTTTAGTAATTTCAGTTAGAGAGAAAATTTGCTTGAGGGAGGATTTCCTGATTAGGCTGTTATTAATTCCATCAGTGCTAGAGATTTTACGATTCTTTAAGAATTTGAAGCAGAAAGAACTTCAGATGCGAGGCATATTCTTTCAAATTCATACCTGATGGCTTTTGTTGGAAAGTTCTTAATCTTCACTGGACTCTGAACTCAAAGGGCAGATGTTCTATTGTGCGTACTCGTAGCAGAGCCGACCTTCTCTTTAAAGGGGCTTGGGTACAAAAAACCATTTGGTGCCATAAATTTTTTTGTAAAGTAAGAAAAATATATATATATTTCAGAAAAAGATATAATATTTTGCATTTCCTTTCTCGGTACTTAGTATAGCAAATGCATTTAAGCCTTCTGCTCCCATGCATGAACGAAGATAATACTTTATTAATTTTAATTTGCTAAAAGAACACTCAGCACTTTCTATAGTAACTAACAACGTAAAGAAAAGTTTAAACTCAGTTAATATATTTAGAAATAACTCCTTATAATAATTATTTAGTATGCATTGCAATATGCCTTTGCGATATTTACATCATTTTTATTCAAATCCCGTAACAAACCAGTTTCCTGGATTAATTTTTCATCTATGTCTTTTTTGTAAAAATTAAAAAAAAAATGTTTCAAAAACATTGTAATTTACATTTTCTAAAGTTTTTATATTAGTGATTAATTTGAAATCAGATCTAATATTTGATATAATTTGAAATCTCTCTTCTATTTGTACAATAACAGTATCAATTACAATATTTAAAAATAACATTACGTTCCAAGTTTTTCTGTAACATCATCTTCAGCTATTTCATATTATAATCTTTTTCGTATTCGTTTTCTGAACGATTCAATTACGCGCTAATACTTTTGCTTCGTCTAAAAATGTGTTTACAATTTGTTCTAAAGTTTTGTGTTTCAGTTTTAATTTTATCGTTTAAATTAAAAGCCGATTCAAGAACAATTGTTTTTGCTTGGAATAGTTTATTGATAGTGTTAATTTTGGAAAATATTGCAAACTATACTATTAAACATAAAATAAATAACATTTCTTGCATTGAATCCCGTAGAATTTTAACTTCGCTGTATTAGTCGGTTTTTACATCAATATATTCTTTTGGGCATGTTTAGTTTGCTCAAACTGTAACTTTTACCAAAACGGTTGCCTCAATCGAACGAGTGTCGCGTACTGATTTCAGAATAATGTTTAAATACTTTGATAGAATTTTCCACCTTTTTGTAGATGCAGAAAATAAGCAATATAAACGGTGCAACACCCCACCCCCCCCCCAATTTTGCAACATATATTGCTGGAAGCGGCATCACAAATTAATAAATTAAAAAAGTATGATAGGCAAGGCACATAAATTGTATGAAGATTTAGAGCAATTACCTTAGATAGTACACCTTTACATTTCCCTTTCATGTTTCTATCGTTGTTGTATGCCTGCCCTCTATAATTCATAATATCTAAATAAATTTCACTTATTCTTTTTAATAATTTTTATTAGTCCTTTTCAGATTACATCAGTTACTTCAATAAACCATTTAAATGATTCTTTTATATTTAATCTTTTCTCTGCATACCTAATAACGACTGAAGTCTGTTCCTTCTGGAAATGTCAGGAGTACAATCCATTTGGATACTATAATACATGTCTACTTTTATATCGTCTTTATTATTATTATTATTATTATTATTATTATTATTATTTTGTTGTTGTTAAGGGCGTCAGAAGACACTCAGCCAGCCACATAGAAACAAATTAGTATGTATACTTTCAGTATGAATGAGCGCTATTATTGTTTAGAACATTATTGTAGTTTTTCCTCATGTTGGGCATGCATCAGCCGCATCCCCTAGATGGCCGGCCCTGACTCGTAGATCTAGTGCGCAATTCTTTCATATGTTTGCACTCGAAACTATTTACAATTTCTTCAAAATTTTCGATATCCAAATAGTCTATGGAATTTGGACTAGTAATAGGTTGAAGGAGCTTACAGAGCTTCTTATTGGTGAGCCTTTTGATGTCTCCAAATGGAATAATCATCTGGGGAGAATTCACTTAATTATGAAAACCATCGCTTTTGTTCTTTATCAAATAGTTTACTGAGATAATTTTAATTGGGGTTGAAAAGTTTTTTGAATGATTTTCATGAACAATATATTTTATTTTTAATTGTAATTTGATTCCTGATTATTTTTGAAGTTGAATGGTATTATTTTGGATGAACTTATGGTGAGTTATTAAGAGATATTATTATTTCTTCTCTGAATCTTTCGCTTATCTTTCACTGAATCACTTATCTATCACTCTGAATCTTTCTCTTATGTTGGTAGAAAGGGTGCGTAGATTTTAATTGCAGGTTTTTAAATTCTGTCCAGTTTGGAATGAGAAATCTGAAATTGCAGGGATTATTGGTTTGAAATGTAACCTTGATTGAAAGATAATCTTGGAAAGTTTACTGAGAGTTTCAACAGTATGGAGGAGCTCTATCTCTCCTGTAATTGTGAGATTTAAAATTCACTGGCTATTATTACTTTTGTGAATTGGTACAGATAAGTTGGAGCAATAATTTGAAGGCTGTAGGCATCTGTAAATGATTTAAAGTATTTTTTCAGTTTGTTCTGTGCATGGGCAACTTGCGCACTAAAGTCGTCAGTGATGATGATATCTTAGTTGTATCCAAAAAAAGTCCATTGTAAATTTAATGGAAGTATTAAGAGGATTGTAGACTGAGATGAAGTTGATGGGTGGAAATGGACAATCATCATAGTAACTTCAATGTAATGAAAATAGTCTTTCATAAACACATATCAGTTCGCAAATATTCGTTGTAACATCTTGAAGATATAGATCAATGACTAACGGATTTGATTGCATCGTTTATTTGCAATGCCCTAATTAAAATAATATTATCTATATACATTTAATTTATTTAATATCCTTGCTGTATACAACTATCATTACAGTTCTCGGCACCCTTCTTCCTCGGTAGCTTCCAGGAATCTGCCGTCCTCCTTCACCCCGTCCTATCGTCCACTCCGCACATTCCTTCATCCCCTTGTTCTTCATTAAAAAGTCTTACAATGAAGGGAGGGACGGGGGAGTTCTTTGAATTCAGCTCGTCACATCGTACCCAGATTATCAATAAGAAAATCCTACGCTGTGCTTCTAATAGAAGTTATTAATATTAAAATAAGTTGCTCACTTATTAACGTTATACATCAAATTTAATTCCTTTATCACCCTTTAGATTGCTATGTTAAAAAATGTATTTTGGTTATTAGTTAAATATTTTTTCTCTTCTGTAGCATCAGTCATCGCAGTATTCCTATTCAGTTTCTAATGAGACTTTCGATTATTCTAGTTTAGGTTGCTAAAATTTGTTAAGAGCCTTGAATTTGTCATAAATAATATATTAATATAGTACACTCCCGAATATCCGGCCTAATGTGGCTGAAAGGCATCCCGGATTACAAAAATGCCGGATAGGTCGGAGTTTTATGAACTCGTTTCTTTGCCCACTAATATCAGAAAACAAAGTTTTTACACCATAGCTCACTGTTATAATACATATTTTCTCACTTCTTGAGTACTAAACCTTCCATTTATTTCAAGCCACGTAGAATGTGACACAATTAATCATAGAAGCAGTTGCTGGTAATTTGTGGAATTAAAATAGAAGGCTCTGTACTGGTTATTTATATATGTTTATATACTGCATTGCGCGTTCCAAGAATTTATTAGAAAAAAATAAGTTAATAGATATAAACTGTACACATTTTGACTTAAATACTGTAATGCCCAACTTAAATACAGGAAACATAAAGAAAACGTCAACGTAAATCGTAGGCCTAATTCTTAAGAAAATTGACTCAATCTGATTTTATTTTTCAGTGGTAAATAATTACACAGATGTGAAAAGGTAACCCTAAGATAAGAGTCAAAACTTACAGTTTTTAGGTTTTGAAAAAGTCCTTAATAGATGGCTCAATAAACATCTTGTCTTCCTCATTT
>JAPMOR010082449.1:52842-67272 GCA_026543865.1 Argiope aurantia | reverse complement strand
GGAAAAGCCAACATTAATTAAAATGTTTGCTCAATTAATAGACATAAAAAAATCCTCTTTACAAATCTTTCCTAAGAATGTATCTCTAAATAGAAATTGATTATTTTTGAAAATGTAGAGCTTATTAATCAAGGCAACTGATAGCCATTATATATATTTTTATCCTAACTGGTTTTTATTTAATGCTGGCGGACATGCTATAAATTAATAATAGGTTTGTCTTTTTCATAATTATTGATTATTATATAAAACCATTTAACAGAAAATTTCTAAAAACATCTGAAATTTGACTGATGAAATTACCCTGATAAAAGAAAGATCAATGCTTTCTGGCTGTTATTTCATCAATTAAATATTTCTTTCATTTTGTTCTTTTCAGTTGAAAAAAAATGATCAAAAGTGTTATTGAATTTTTTTTCAATTATCTTTTATCAAATTATTGTTTCACTAAATGATATATTCGGTACTATCTAGGATTCAAACCTTTTCAATATCATTTTTTTAACATTAAAGCTATTTTTCTATAAAATATTGTAATTCATTTTTTTGTCTACAGTCCTGTCTTTTTTGCTTATTATTTTTTTCTATTTTCTGGACTAATATAACAAAAATGCTTTTATTTTCTGAAATGTTTTTTAAAATTTAGATATCAATTGAAATAGATAATTTAAATTTTACCGGTAACTGACTTTTTGCATAAGTTTGAAATATTTGTTATATTAATCCTGTTGAATTTGTTCGCAAATGCTGAAATATATAAAAAGTTTAAAGATCATTTTAAGAATTACTTAATTAAATAATTAATTTTTCATTAATAAAAAACTTGAAAATAAACTAAATATTCCTATCTGTTTCTAAAATTTTCTCTTAGAATTTTATTCTTATATTCTCGCAACAACTCTTCGTACATGTTCAACAATAAAAAAATATTTCATTTGCTCACAGAATATTTACTTTCCAATCCTTCGTTTGAATTAGAGCGGTCTGCTTGTGTTTTACTTTAGTCATCAGTAAATCACAATTTTAAAACAAACAAAATGAACATAGTCAGTAGTTTTATATTAACATAAAACAGAAATTAAAAAAAAAAAACGGTCATAGAGAAGTTAAGTTTCAATTTTGCTTAGTCAAAGATTACCTATAAATCTTTTTTTCAGAATCGTCTGCGGTAAATTTTTTTAAAAAATTAATATCAGTCGGAAAGATTTCACAGAGATGAAATTGATATCTTGAACTGAAATATTAAAAATGTAAAATTATTGAATTTTAGGATGTAAAAATGTATTTTCTGGGATCATTTTCTCCCAAGTTATTATAGAAAACAAGTAAAACTCTTTATATCTCTGAAGTCATGGTATGTATAATAATCTCCGTACAATAATTTTGTAAAAATTTATTAAATCCGAGGAAATAAAGAAGCTACCCCCCACAAGAAGGGAGGTTTGACTGAGCAGGGGCGTGAGCCTCACGAGTGCTCAGATGTTTATTTTCCAATCCCACACATGAGCGTTTTGTGGTTCATAGCATGGGAAAGAAAATCGAGTAAGCGTTTGGGACCTTTTTTTATCAGACGCAATAACAATTTTAAATGCAAGATCGTATACAAAATTTCAAAGAGATCTCAAAAGTGGGGATTCGATAACATCTCAAATCGAACTTTTGAACGACTACGATATTTGCTCATTATTTATTTCATATACAAGAAAGTAATTTTTAAAAAATTTCACGGAGGTGAAATTGATAGCACTGAAAAGCTAATTATTTGAATTTTCAAACCATGTAAAAATTATTTTTTGCGATGATATCTTCAAAACGTTTGAGGAAAAAAAAAATTAAAATTTCTATTAAATTTTAATTAATTGAAAATTTAACTAAAATTTTAAAAAATCCTTTGGTGCACATCTACTATCTAAAAACTCACAATGTACCAATTTAAATAACTCTAAATTTAACACTCTACCTTGTAAAATATTTCGAACGGTTTTGTCTCACATCATACAGTTTACAGATATTATTCTAGCCTAAAAACAATATTAGAAGGGGGGGGGGAACCAACCCTCGGGAAATTTGATGTTGTGCTTTTTTTACATTTCTCTTATAAGTAGTATTCAGAAAGTATAGTAAGCACAGACTTTCGAACTCTAGATTTCGACGAATCTCCATGTTATAAACCTCCCTGAGTACGAAAAACGCATTTTTAGAACATGGTCCTCTGTCTGTCTATGACAAAAAAAAAAAAAAAAAAAAAAATATTTTAAGCTAGGCGATTGAAATTTGGTTTACGATCTTTAAACCAAATTTGCAGATTTATATCAAATTTTGAGTAAAATCTGTTCAGAAGAAATCCGTCTGTCTGGCTGTTTGAATATAAGTTAACGTGATAATTATAAAACGTAGAGAGCAGGGTTGATAAAGATTGGTACACAGATTTAACATCTATAGTGCAGACACCTATTAAAATTTGAGTCAAAATCAACACAGGGTTGACTGTCAGTCTGTCTGTACTTTCAGAAACATGTAAACGCGATGATTCAAAAAGGCAATGATTTAAATATATCAAATTTGGTATTGTATTTTCGGACTGTGCTGCTTAGTGTCAATTTATTGTTATATTTGTTGAGAAAAACGTGGCTAAAAGAGAAATGCAATTTCTGGACTCTGTTAACCAGGGATTATTCGCCAAATAACTCGCCAAGAATGACACGATAGATTGAATAAACACGCCAAAACTTAATATTTCGTAACTATTATATGCCAATGCCATGTAAGTCATTCTCTGGCATGACGTATGGGCTTAGATCTTGCATCTTGAGCAAAGCTGTGAACCCCCATAGTATTCAGATTTTTATTTCAATCCAACACATCAGAAATGTATACTCCGCAGAATACTAAAGGAAACTGATAATTGTGTATTAATTTCATGCTTATAGCGAACAGAAGTAATGGTATATCGATCTTTGGCGTGAATATAGCATGTGATCTTTAGAATTTTTTTTTATTGCTGGCATGCGTTTAATACAAACGAACTAAAAAATTGAATATACATAACTAATTGAATATACATTTTTCTCGCCTTCTTTCCTGACTGACTGAAATCAAAATTTTTATATTAATTTAAAATGGTAGTCATAACTAAAACCAAATTCCATTTTGTAAGTTATCAACTTGTTGCGTTTATACGCATGTGATAGTGGAAACCGACAGGCAGTCAATACTTTGAGAGATTTGATTCAAAATGTGAAAGAATCTTCACTTCAATTTTGTTCAAAACTATGAAAGAAATTTCATTTATTCAAAGTTGTAACGCTTTTGAACAATCCCGCTTACATGCGTTCAGAAGTGAAGGACGATTGTGGTCAACAACCTCTATTGATTTGGTTCTAAATTTTATGCAGTTTTACATTTTAGATGACAAATCTGTGGAGGAAATTTCATCTATCTAGCTTTTTAGTTTTTGTAGGTAACGCTTTCACTTACACTTGGAACGCCAAATTGACTTCCTCTGAATGATTTTTATTCAAAATTAGTTAGAAGTCTATACATTTTGTGCGAATTTCTTATACCATCCATTCATAACCGGTTCATAAACAGACAGAGGATGTGGTCTCCTAGAAACTTTCTCGCATACTCTCTGATTTGACATTTTTATTGAATCTGTTGTGTCATCCTTGGCGATTAATCTCTGGCGCGGGAATATAGAATCTGGAAATAAAATTTGTGTTTTTGGCGCATTTTTTTCAATCCATTGTACCAAAGATTTGGCATAAAACTGCACTCGCAGTTACAAAAACCCGTACCTAATTTGATATATTTGTCGTTGCGTTCTTGAATTATCGCATTAACATGTTTCTGAAAGTACATACCGAAAAACAGCCAACTCGTTGTTAGTTTTGTCTCAAACTTTGACACTATAGATGTTAAATCTGTGGACCGAATCTTATCCATTTAGCTCTCTTCGTTTTCTAGTTATCGTGTAAACTTACATTCGATCAGCCGGACATATTTCTTCAGAAAGGATTTTGCTTAAAATTTGACAGGATCCTAAATATTTGGTTTAAGAACTGTATACCAAATTTCATCCACTTAACTCAAAGCGCTTTTGAATTTTTTTCACAGTCAGATGGACAGACATTTTCCGAAATTGTGATTTTCGAACTTAGGGAAGTGTAAAACTTGGAGATTCATCGAAATCACGATTTCGAATTTTTGGATGATTGCCATACTTTCTCTATACTACAGATACGAGAAAATAACCATATGTTTCGAACTCGGTTTGGTGGTTCTGAAATGTGGTGATTATCAACATCTGGAGTTGGAATTTTTTGATGATTTACAATATATTTCGTTTACGAGAAAATAAAAACATGCTTTAAAGATCTTTGCTGTTCATTCAAAAACTATAAAACTGATTTCAACTTTTGCTGATGTTTGTCAAATTCATAAATTATTTTAGTTTTTACTGAAGTTTTCATTCTTTTAAAATGCTATAAAACATTTTTACCAAATATTAACGAATTTATGATAAAAATTATATAAAAAAATTCTGACATTATGAAATGATTTATGAGCATATCTGAGTTACATCTAATAATTAAATTTACTTAAGAAAATGCTCACTTTTAAGAATATGTATTTCCTTCCAGTAATAACTGCTCAGATTGCTTGAAAATCACCAAGATCATATTTCGAGCTCAATTAAATATTTTATTTGCTTCGTTTGATGAATTGAGGATAAATAGGTTGCGTTGAGGATAAATAAATAGAAGTAATAATTTTTTTGTTAATATTATTATTACAACAGATTTATTAAAATTTAAATAGAAAATATATGTATGCATAGAATTAAAAAAAGAAAATAATAATAATAAATAATATGAACATATGCGAAGTTTTGGTCTTCATATTGACTAAATACAGCAAACTTTCTATTAAATTCTAATCAATTCGTATTAACCATTGTTATTATGAACTAATTAATTCGTATAATTGTCTGCCGCAGCTTTCGTGGACAATCTTCAAAAAGTTAAAAAAAAGATGATTTCGAAAGGAAAATGCTGTTGGATAACTCTTATTTAAGAAATGGATTTACTTATTTAAAAAAAAAATAATTGCATTTATAAATTTGTTGGTTTAGAAAAAAAAGTCGACCTTTTTTTGTATGAGTATTTTAAAATACCTATTTTTTTATTAACGAAAAATATGTATTAAAACATCTTTTTTTCTCACCGGCTTTGGGAACCATTTGATTGCCTGGATTAATGATGGCTAAAATGTTCAATTAAATATTGTTATAGACAAATTAAATTCCGCTAAAAATTAAACGGATTAGCTTGTAGTGGGTGTATGGTGTAACACAGTCAGCAGGCCTCAATAGCTAATAATGACTTTTATTAATACGAAGGCATGAATACACAGACGACAAAACACAGCCGAGATGTACACAAGCAACGCAGAACAAACAGCAGGCCACAAGTATTAATCGGTAGTAAACAACACACAAAGCGGCCAGACTGCAGAAAGTGGGAATCCACGTAGCTGTTCACTGAGGTTTCTTCAACCGCCTGCTGTTCTATATTATCTCCCTGCTTTAGCTGCACCCAACTGCCGACTCTAGTATACGACTAGCTACTTTACACATGAACTCGTGCTTCTTCAATACTTGTCTCCAAAACTCGGCGTTTCAATCCACTAATTGCTTGAGCTCCATTCAACCCTTGTAGCTGGAGTGATCCAACTAATTCGTTGCTGACTCACTATACCACTCTATACAACTGACTTCCACTTGGACAGCCTTTTATAGTTTCTGGAGCAGGAAAGGTAAGATTTTCGAACAATCAAGCATAACTCGCTTCCTATTTGTCCTGTCACCAAAATTCTGGAAAATTCTAGTAAAATCAATTCAATAGCCAAATTCGTCTCCAAGTCGTCAAATAATCTACAAGTTTGTCGCCAAGCTCGAGAGTCATTGATCCAGCGTCCGATCAACATCCAATGGAGCTGTTCGTAAATTTGCCATTTCTATTATGGAATTAGCTGTGCTGAGAAGCAATACCACAGATTCGTAACAATATTTTGTGTATTAACTATTTTAAAGGTTAAAGAAATCATTCATTCATCATTTCAATCGGTTTGAGCTTATACATGTGAACTTTAATCTTCTATTTGTCGGGCTTCATGATTACATAAAACTGTAGTTTTTATAAACTTCTAAGCTTAAATGAAGCTCTTAGCAACAATATAAACAATAACAATATTTAACTTAAAAAATTAACAAGTATATGCACCATTATATACTTCTGTAAGTTAAAAAAATTAATGGGAAATTTTATGGGAAAGTTGATGTTTATTTTTAATAGTAAGCTGATAGTTTGACAAATTTCACTTTCTTGTATGAATAGTTTGTCCCATTTATTTCGTAAATCAAAATATGGGGATAAACCTATTTATTCAACATACACTTTTCTAAGATTTCGCCTTCTCTTCATTTTTTTTTGTCAAATATTGGAGCTGAAAGCTGTTTTGCGAATATTGTTTTCCAACAAGGGTATTTCTGATGCAATAAAACTTACGCTCGTTAAATCTACATTGAAAAGAAATACATTTGATTCAAATGGATGGATTATGTGAAGCAAGAGGGATTAATTATGAAACTTGAAAGTTTAGAAGCTTTAAAAAGTGTAACGATCTTTCAAATTTTATCAAACGTTGTTACTTAGATTGTTGTAGAATCTGTGGTGATGCTTTATAAGCCAGATAACAGCTGCGAGGCATGAGAAATTTCTTTTGTCTTGTGGTCATGTTACGCGGCTACAAACCATAAGGTTACGAGTTCGATCCTCGCTTATAACCAATAGCAACAAATCTATCTCTTAGAAACTGCCAAACATTTATGAACTTTTTATTGTTACTAGTCACGTTAATTAAGGAATATGCGTGCATTTGGACAGATTATAATCAACTAATTTAATGATAATGAAATAGCTACATGCTTTGAGATTCTTCTAAAATTTTCTGTTCAAATTTACAATATGCTTTCTAAGCTTGTAATTTTCTCCATAATTTCTAGTATCTATAATTTTGAGAAAAGTTTCATCAACGATATTCATTTAGATATCCACTCTGTAAGTGCTTTTTCTTGATGAATTAATCTAAGTGGAATGGAGAACTTGGTAAGCGGTACAAAAGAGTCCATCTTGAAATACTGAGTTTGGGAGTGGAATGGAATAACCTTTGTCCTTACAAATACTATATGAAATATGAATAATTTGATCTGGGATGTTTTAGGATTTTATTTTCAAATGGTGCTTCAAGCATAATTACGCATTCCTTACATGGCATTCCTTATTGCATGCTTTTACAACGATATCTTTATCCACCCATAGAATTGTTATGAAACAGAAATTTAATATAATTTAACATAAATGATTATATTTGAAGAAGATTGCTAAATTTTATAACGAATTATTTGTATTTATACTTGGATTTGAATAAACACATAAATAAATTATTTTTGTTATAAGAAACATGGCGTCCACGTGATTTCTGAGTGGTCGACTGAAATGCAGCTCTTACAACATCACAACCCAGGTTATTTTGGTGCTACTGTGCTTCAGTTGTCTTTGTTTACAAAATCAGTTTAAAATAATACCAACAGATGGCAGCACATATCTTCAAATCATTATATTCGTTCCGTTATTCCAAATGCGGTTGGAACATTTGTTTCTCAAGAGATTAGGACTTTTTCGAACAATAATTTCTGTACTTGCTTTCTTTGATAAGTTTTCTTGCGAAGTTTTGTTACCTACAGTTTAATTTAATTTTTTTCATACATTCTATAATTTAATAACAGCGCGAAGTTAGTTGTTATTAATTAAAAACGAGTTCCGGGTTCCCGCCATCCGGTGACGTCATGTACCAGAACAAAAACGAAGCATGAGTTTATGTCCAAAATAAAGGATTCCATGTGCCATGGAGATGGCGAAAATTGGACGGAAAGATGGATGTTTATGAGAAACAGCATGCTTGAGATACGCACTATTAAAGTCTGATACCTCGGATCGTGTGAGTGTTATCTTCTGTTATTCTCACCAAATTGATGTACCTTACGTCCTTTCCTGTTATTTGAAGTTCATTTGATATAGCGGTAGTAGGCTTAAATAGACATCGTCGTTAAATGATTGTTTTTTAATTGCTTCTCAATCATCTGATCGTATCTTGATTGCTGATTATGTATAATGTTTTCAATGAAATTAGCCGTTTAAGTGTAAAAACTATATGTAATGAAAAAAAAAATTGTTTGATAGAACTTGTATGTCCCGTCAGCTGATATCTGCGACATCTTATCTCGCGATCTGTTTAATTTTTCTCATAGGAGAAATATAAAAGTAAACAATTCTGTGGGTTGCGATGGGTGCACAGAACATTATATGACAATTATAAAGGAGGTCGTTCATGTTATTATGATATAAAACATTCTAAAATGTTATGTTTCGGACCGTATTAAAATGCAATAAAAGATTTAAGGCATCAATTTATGATGAATTCCAAAATATTTACTTTAAATACAATATCTAAATGTAGATCAAAAAAATTTTTTAAGTACTTCTCGTTGTTATTAGTGGAGATTTATTTCATTAAAACATAGAACTACTTTGCTAAAAGAATCGGATCAAATTTCGATATTTTCCAACATGTATTGTTTACTTCTAGATAATTTATTCACTATTTAAACTGCATTCGATTATTATATATCCATTGTTTTTTTCTCAGTATAATATAACCCATTTATGTTCATATTTTTGTTTCTAAAATTTTACTACATATTCAAAAATTAAATATTCTGCCTAATTTATTATATTATAAATTCTATTGATAAGAGGAAAATGTTATATCTTGTAAATGACTTCAAATTTATTTTACATACATTTAGAAAATTTTGATTTATTTAATAATTCCAAAATTAGCTTGTTAGTTTTTTTTATTTTTATACCATGTCTTAAATTTTTGTTGTTATATTTGTTTTATAAAAACATTTTTTTTTATGTATACCTTATAATTCTACTTTTCTTTGTTTTTCTATTAATGTAATTTAGATTTAATGTTGTGGGCCCTATTAATCTCATATTTACAGTTACATGCAGAGTTTTTTTTAGTGATGTTTCTGTAGTCCAATTGCATTAATTTCTTTAAATTGGGCTATTATTAGCAATTGAAATTCAATAAATTTTGTAGAATATAACTGCTCACAGCTGAGATTTACTAGGTGGCTAATTTTCACAAAAAAAAAGGGGTTGGATGGATTTTGTATATTTTTTTGTTTTCGTCATTTAATATCTTTTTATTAATTAAATAGTAATATAAATTTCATATGATAATTTTTTTCTGCATTCAAAAAATACTTTTAAATCAAATGTATCAAATTTCTATATATTTATCATAGAAAAGTATTATAACTGTACAGGCACAGCTATGTTATTTAAAAAAAATTACAATTTTGAGATTTTTATCTAAAGAATTTAATTTTTTTATGCTTATTTCATTGCAATCGTATCATGAAGTTTCTTTTCTGGGCATTTTTAATGTATATTTCAACGCAATGATCATATCATAACATTTTTTTCCCCTTAAATGTGGTGTGATAAATTAAAAGCAAACATATATATTTTTTTCGTACTTTAAAGAAAATACAATTTCATTCCTTAATGCATTTTTATTGTCGCATGAAATATTTTCCAAAAATTGAATCAAAATTTACATGGAACAAATTTTTTTTTCTTCTTCTTTTTCTATTTCTATTATTTGCTTTTATTTTGATCATTATTATATTTATAAATAAGTGTAATTTAATATTTTTTTGGTGTTTAGTTATTAAAATACCCAATAATCCTTTTTATTGGATCTTTAATAGGTAGTATAAACAAGTTTTCATCATCTTATATTCTTAAATTATTACTTCCTTGATGTTTAAATCAGTTGTATCAGTTATGTATGTTTAATCATCAGGATGTATCTGCCACTTAACAACTTTGACCAGTCTTTAATCGGTTTGTAGTTAGAATCTAACTGTAAATGTATTAAACAATTAAGATCTGTAAAAAAAAAATGTTCAATGTCTGTTAATTAAAGAGTGAATATTCTAAAGTATCTATTTAGAAATAGATGAAAAAGCTCTTTCATTTTACTGTATATTACACTCAATAAATACCTCTAAATTTCTTTATAAGTGTTCCTTTATGTTTCTAAAGCACAACATGAAGATTTCTACTATATATTCGAGACTCAGATCTCTTCTAAAATAGAATGCTTATTTCTTTATTCATGAATTTCTACTTATTATAGTTCATTATTATATAATTTATATATCTAACTTAATTACAAATATTCCTTGTCTTAATAAGCTTTTATAAAATAAGTAATTTTTTAAAAATCAAAATAGTAACAACTCTTAAGCTTTGATTTCGAACTGAAATAGTGTTTTGGTGATATTTTTAGGCATTTGTTTTAACAATTTTTTATATAATTTTATTTTCACTGATTTGTATAAAGATATGCTATTTTCATTTACCACTGTGTTAAATCTATAATATTACAATTCTTACTTTTTCATTGAATGGGTTACTCTTTTATTAACATAAGTTTTCCTTTTTCTAAAAAATAATAGTCAACATTCATACCTAAATGCATATGACGAAAATTTTAGAAACTATATATTAAACTTTAAGAAGTTCAAAATAACCAATTGTTGAAAACTTTATAGTGTTTAAAGATGACAGTTTGTTTGCCATAAAATATTGTTACTATTTAGGTAGAAATTTCAAAACTGTAATATGCAAATAAATAAATAAATAAATAAATAAAAAATAAAAAAAATGTATATGCAGCTTTTTACAATTTACACAAATATGATGTGGGCTTAGATTCATTATTTAGCCAAATGATAACATTACAGCAACAAAAAGAAAAGCACAATAATCAAATAAGTAATTCGTGTCTGTTTAGACACTGCTTACATAATCAGATACATCTTTTACTTGAACATTCAATCTAGTTCGTGTATACATTATTTTTGAAGCAGTGTGTTATCATTTGTGTAAACATTATATTTAATAATGTAAGTTACATCTGAACAAAAGTTACTTTTTACTCCATAAAATCTTTTTTTTGGGAAAGGTGTGAGCTGTTTGTTGCTCAAAAAAGAAAAACAACAGGTGGTGATGATGTAGATTGCTATAAATTCAGTTTCTAAAAAGTGAGTCTCAGAGTTTAAAAGTTTAAAAATCCCTGGTTTAAAGATTGCAGATAACTCATCATATATATATATATATATATATATATATATATATATATATATATATAATATGCTTTCAAGATATCTAAAAAGTTTAGATGTAAATCTCTAACCTATCTTAAAAAGTAGATTTTTTTTTCAACTTCAAAAATATTTTGCCCCTTATTTGTTTCATAAGAAATGGCAGATTTGAAACCTAAAAATAATAATTAATAACAATTTAATTTTCTTTTTCTGTATGCTTATATGATAGCATTGTAACTATATCAAAATGTTATTTTTGTAATTATGTATCTCACAAGCTTAATGATTCCTTCGTGTAATAATAAATTAATAGAAGGAAAAATATAGAGAGAATGAAACAATTGTTTAATTTATAATTTCATTTTAATATCCATATACAAAGTAAAATTTGGAAAATATAGAGAGAATAAAACAATTGTTTAATTTGCATATTGATATTAAAATGAAATTATAAAGTAAAATTTGGTGTTTTACCATAAATTGTGCAACATTTTCATGAAAATTTCTTTGTGAATTTTTTTTTTGTTTAAGCAGTGTTGTTTGATAATAAAATAATACAAGAATTGATAGTAAGTTTAATACAAGTATTGATAGAATTTCTTATTTAATATTTTTTATTTAGGATGTTATGTATTTTTATGAGTTTTATGTTTAATAAAAGAATTGAAAATTTCTATAATAATTACACCTTTTACTTAAATGACACAGGGGATTTTAAAACAACTCGAGATATATTTGTTTTTCCTCATCTTAAAGCGTCTTTAAAATTTCATCCCTAATGTAATTATGTCAATTATACTATTCATTCAAAGTTACATAATTAAAAAGTGATTTTTGAAGGTAAAAAATAATTGCTTTCCAAAAGGTTTTCACATGCTTGATTAATTCTTAATTCAGTTTGCTAAGTCTTCATTTACTTTAATATTTTTATAATTATCAAAGAAGAAAATTTTTTTTCAGAAAGAATTATATTTGAATATTTCTATTTTTATAAATGAAGTGTTACAAAAGGAATTGTATGATAAATATTTCATGAATATTCTATTTATGTGACAGGTTTATCATAAAATACTGAAGTTTCTTAAGGTAATAGAGCCTGCTGTTATGAACCGTTGAGTTTTGAATTCATATTTTTGCAAAGTGATTGGTTTAGCAAAATAAATTGGAGAGTTATTTAGGAGACATTTACTTTAAATAATAAGTTATTTCTTATGCTTTCCTGCATACTGTTGAGAGTGTCAGAATTTTTTTTGAAAAAAGGACTAAATAAATAGAAAGCTAGCCATAGGAAATTATAAATTTGGATAAATAAGTTACTTATTTTGTTATAATAAATATACAATACATTATTGAAACTAGGGGTTAGTGCTAAGTAATTAGAGAATAGGAGTTTTCTTATAACATTTTCATGCATTCAGTTAAAAATTTTTTTTGATAATTGAGTAATTTTAAGGGAAATGTTAATCTGAATTGTTATCAGCTATATGTACTTGTAAATAAATAGATCTACATAGATGGTAGATATTTAACGTTTTTCATATTTGATAAATATTTCATCTTTTTCATACCTTCTTAGTCATTGCCTTTTAGTCATTGAAGTATTTATGATGCATTAAAAGTGATAATGATTTTTTTCTTTTAAAATTATAATTTTTTTATATAAATTATTATATTATAAATTCATTTTACTGAAAAATGTCAAATATAGATTTCTTCAATTGTAAATAATCTCTTATAGTAAGTTAAATATTTAAGAATAATTGTTAAGAATGTACTTCGTTTCTTTTTTGATTATTACCAATCCATTGATATGCTTTTAGTTATCTAATATTGCTTAGAATCGAGGGTGTGTGTGTATTATTTAGAATTCATCAAAATTCATACCTTTTAATTCTGAATTAACTATCATTTTCTTGCTGGTGTGGTGTAGAAGTTTAAAAGTAGGAATGCTTGTTCAGTTGTTATACTTGTTATCTAACTGAGATGCAAGATTTCAAGATCCATCTCAAACTAATTTTCATGTAATCAGAAACGGGATGTATCATAATTTATTTAATCTAGCTGATTTGACTGGATTGGTTATTAATTGACTATGTCTATTTGCACTGTCTGTTAATATTCTGAGTTGTGGTCATAATATCTAAAAGATGATTAGAGGCCCAAGAGATGAGCACCATAAGATTTAGGTGTATTGTGAGCCATTCGGAAAATTCTATAAGTAAAAAGAGTACAATTTAATGAACTGTTTTAAAGAGTTATATTTCAACATAATGTTGATCATATCCTTATTATTTGAGCAACAAATTGGTTTGGAATTATTCCAGAGAAGCATTGTTTCTAGAAAAATATATACATTTGAGGTTTTATAAATTTTTTGGTATAACTTCATGAAGGAATATAATGGAGATTATTTTTGAAATATCTGTTTGGTTTTTTAAGATAGATAATTGTAGTATTTGTATGTATAACTGAGAGATTTTTTATAAAATCTTAAAATTCTTAGTAATTAAATTTAGATTTTAAAATTTTATTGCTATAAATATTACCATATATAAGTTAATACATTGAAGCAGGCATTTTTTCCCTCAATTAATGAACAGTGTGCTTGTCATAATTAACAAGAATCCAGTAGTAGAGTTTTTTTTTCACCTTCAATATTTAGTAAAAGTCATTAAGAAGATAATATAGAGCATTACATCGAAATTTTGCCATAATCTGTTTCAAATCGAGTTTTGTTCCATTTAACAATAAAGGTTTCCCTATCTTAATTTATTTTCTGATTTTTTGAGTTGCGAAAAACTTTTGTCACCAGATAATTAGAGGAGAAGAAGAAGAAAGAGAGAAAGAAGAAGGAAAAAAAAAAAAGAACTTTAGAAAATATAATTTCAAGTAAAAACTTACATCTTGACTCTTATTTAACCGGAAAAATTTTAGCATTAACGCTGTCTACATAATTGTTGAATATCTCAACAAAAGTATTTTTTTCTTTTTGCTTAGTTTTAATTGGTTATGTTGGCAGCAGGGCTAAGTTGAGGGGAAAAATAATAATAACGAGAGCCTTAAACTTCGCTGATTACAAAGCCTTCAGTGCTAAGTTTAGTGGTTTTTTTTTTTTTTTT
>JAPMOR010082449.1:0-52832 GCA_026543865.1 Argiope aurantia | reverse complement strand
CAAAGCAAGGTTTTTTTGCCTATAAAACTATAAAAGAACACAAAAAAATTAATTTTTCATAAACATATAAAAATTAATTTTTCCTTATGGAACGATATGAAATAAATGTAATAATTTTTAAAAAATACGCTTATTAATGTGCTAAAAAGTATACTTTTTCTTATTTTAATTATTTTCTATTTTAAATTAATAATTCATTATAAATATTATGGGATTTTGAAACCAATCCCTCCACGTTTACTACTAGATGGCACCACTATTACGGAATTAAACTTTAATTGAAATAATCGATTAACTGATACTAAGGTTTAAAAAATTAAGCTAATATGTTTTCTTTTTTATCGTAAATACCTGAATATATTAAATTTGAAACATTTTTTTTTACATCAGAAATCGAAAAAAAAAAAAAGTTAGTTACAAATACTACATTTTTATAAAAATGAAACAAGTCAAGTGAAATAAAAGGTGTTTACATGCGGTTACGTAGCCAGAGCGGACAGTGGCTTCAGCGGGCACGTTAGGTGAGCTGGGTGGGCAGAGCGGACATTTTTGCACCTATTGTGTTTTTTCCCTAATCAGTCATATGTCATCTGTTGTGTTCCATTGTCTTTGTACCTGCTGTAGAGATAAACCAATATTTTTGAGAGAGAAGGCCTTTCTCCAAATATGCCCATTAAAGTATGGAATGTATATGGACAGCGTCATAGGACAAATAATTCTGTTGAAAGGTGAAATTCCAAATTAAATGCAATCACTAGCAGAAACCAGTTTAATGTCCACTTATTAGTTAAAATAAAAGAAGAAACACAAAAAGTGTCTTTTAATTTGAAATCCAAAGAGTTAGGGGACCCTGGAATAAAAAGGAAAAAAGCATGTGTAAAATTGGATGAAAGAATTGAAAACATCATAAAAGAATTCGAAACATCAAACAATTTTGAAAAGTGTCTAAAATCTTTAAGTTTTGTAACTAGGTTGGACTAAATTCTATGGTAAATGATATTTATGCCTTTATAATAAATGTTAGTTAATATTTATTTACTTGTGTTTATTTTTCTTTTATTTACTTGTATCTGTTTTATATATTTTACGTCTAGTATTTATTTTTACTTACATTAATGAAACTAATTAATTTTATGGCTATTGCACCTGTTCTAATATTTATTTGACTCTAAAATACAGTTTTCCACAAAATCCCTGAAATTCGTTCATACCTTTCATTATACTGTTACATACTATTAAATTTTAAATATTTATCTGAAAGTTTTTATTACATTTCGCTATGTTTAAAATGCATTCGCACTATAATCTAATATAAATAATTAAATTTGATTGGCAAAAATGTATTTATCCTTGTAATTCGATAATCGAGTGCAAAAACAAAAAACTTCGGTAAAAAAAAGAAAAAAAAAAGACGTTATTCCACGTGAAAGATATTTGCCACTTAAAATACTGTTTTAAATTATATTTGTGATTTTTAAGAGTATTTATTTACTTATTTATCTGCACCCTTTATCTGTTCTAAGATGGGGGGAAAATGTGTCCGCTCTAACCACAATGAGTTTCGGAGTGTCCGCTCTGACCACGAAATATTATGTGTCCGCTATGGTCACGTCAGCTGTAGCCACACCACCTTTACATGCGATTAATAATATATCTTACCTGGACCCCATTTGATTTCTGAGACCCCCGCTAATAAATTTAATACATCACCATCTCCGAGAAAGCAATGTTCGGATAGTAATCTTTCTTTTATTGGAATTTAAATATTTATTTTATGATAATCAAGAGAGATAATTTCTTTTTATTTGCTCTATTGTTTTCCAGTGCATCGTTTCATGAATAGGAATTTATTTTGTTATGCCTTTAGGGAATCATTTTAATTGTTTTACGCTTAGAAATAACTCGTTATGTTTTAAGTATAATCGCGTCAATTTGGTTTATTTTACTTTATGTAGAACTCTAAAGTAGAAGTCAATTAGGATCAAGGATTCAGAATAAAAGAAAAAATAACAATTTAAGTTAGATTTTAAATTTTGAACAAGAAAACTGAATGTCCTATTTCAGAGAGATTTTATCGAGCTAATTTAGATTCAAAAGCTAAACGTGCTTTGGAAAAAAATCAGATCGCATGCACTAAAAATAACTGATTTATACGTAAGTAGAATATTTTATGAGTCAATAAAAAGTATATACAATACTCATAATCAGCTTATTAAATAATTAGACAAAGGCGCAAAAAAAGGATGATAAACTATAAATTTTATTTTCTTCTGAACAAATACATCTGTAATTGTCTAATAGATGAAAGATGAATAATAATACTGATTTATATGTTAATTAGGGTAATTATATGTATTTTTGAAACCTAAATTTAAATTATGTTTTTGGCTTAGTTTAACTTTGTATATAGATTTCGAATTATGGATAAATAAATAATATTTCACGGGTATTAGGGATATCTCTGACGAAGATTTCACAAATCTTGGCATTAATAACCAAATCTGAGCAATAAATATTACCGTTAACGATATGGCGCCAAAATTCAAGCTTGGAGACGATTGGATCCCACTGATGGAATAATATCGCAAAATGTATGCATTTAAAAAAAAATTGAGATGGCAAATAAATTCTTATATTTCATTAAAAAAAAAGTTGATTTTTTTTTGCGAGTTACTTTTTTTAAACACAATTGTAAATTTAAATATAGAACTATTAAAAAATCATTTTATTAATTGCTGTAACAATATGACGACAACCGCAAATCATTTCAAAATCACCTCTTGAGAGTATGCGAATTCGAATTTGCTTAATGCTGTCATCAAGAAATACAATGATTTAAAGCAATTGTAATATTTAAAAACAATTTTTTTATAATAATTGGCCATAAACCCATTCTCCGCTGAAGTATTACAAATTGATCAGTCACTTGAAAGCCGCAGTGGCCTAGTGATAACGTCTCGGCTTTTGAACCAGATAGTTACAGGTTCGAGACCCGATTCCACCGAACAATCATCGTGTAAGCGGTTCTGGTGTATGTTAAATCCGTCGGGGCTAAACGTCTACCAGCGGTGTGGCGTGGTAGCTTGGAGGGAGATGCCAGCTCAGGCGTCGTCTTCGTCTCTGACCGCGGTTCAAAATTTGTGGTCCGTCCCAGAATAGCCTTAGAAATGGAATGTTAATATAATTAAACTAAACCTGATCAGCCATCTTGGAAAGAGATCGGTTGTCAGTCGGTTTTTTGGGGATCGCTCTGAATATTTTTTACTTACCTTATCAGATATATATAGTTGAATTTTAGACTATAGATTTTTAAATTTCTGACTCAGTTATAAAATTGGGAACCAGCTAAATGTGCTGTCTTAAATTGTAACAAAAAATATGTAATTAGCTTTGCGAAATTGAATGACCTGCGTTCATAGTATTAGAGGCTATTATTCTTAATGCAATATTTATTTTTAAAACATTGCAACACTTGAATATTTTTCTATGATTATTTTTAAAAAACTTACTTTGGGAAGGAGCTTTGATATGAATAATTGCATCTAATTATAGGTCGCCGAAAATAGTGACAGCGAGTACAGCTTGAAGAGACTCCTCAACATTTTTATGAGCAGAAATAGTGACTTCAATTCACGTAGTAAATGTCACCACACATGTTATCTGACATCCATTTGCATATTGGCTGCCGATTTATTATGATGTAATGCGGCAAGCAGTAAATTTCCGTGAATTTCAAAATTAACCCTTTGCACTCGTATGTTACCTTTCACTCACCATTCAAGGCGGTGCATCATTTTGACGGTTTTTTCCCCTCCTGTAACATTATGTTACAATCATCTACAGAATGGTAAAAAGATGTAAATTAATTTTTTAAAGAAATTCTATAAAACAATTATGTATATTTATTTTTCAGAGCAATAAACAAATCTTTATGTTAGGTGAATACATCGAATTACTTTTCCGAGTGCAAAGGGTTAAATTGAGAGATTGGTATGAGTGTGATTTTGTTGCATTCCGGAAGCCTAATTGTATAGGAGAGAGGAAAGAAAAGAAATATTTATTGAATTGACAGAAAATTTTACAAAAGATCCGTGGTTCTAATCCAAAATATCATGGCTTGATAATATTTTAGGCTTTTTTTTTCTTTAATTTTAATTTTAGAATCTCACAGCCTTAATTTTTTTTAAAAAAATAGTATTATAATATATTTAATTATAAGGTGCGATTACATAATTAATTTATATAAGTATTTATAAAATAGCAACGCATCTGTGTATAAATAAGCTATATTAAATATTATTGTGGAAAAATATATTAAAAATTTTTTGAAAAATTTATTTAAAGATAAAAAAAATTATGGCAATAGGTATTATTGAAATGGCAATTTTTTTGAATTTTAAACTGGTGCAGGAATGGTTTTTGTTCTGTAATATACTCCGAATCAATGTAGAAAAACGTAATTTTTAATTAAAAATTTAGTTTCAATTTTGGAAAACTTTTATTAAACGAATACTTGGCTGCTATATAGAATGTTTTGTACGATTTTTATTCTCGTATGTGTCACGACACAGTTAAACATTTTTCTAATGCCTATGAACATTTTCAAACATAACCATAACATTCATAAATAAGAAAAACCTAGCCTATAAACATTTTCATTCTAAAATTTATCGAAATGTTTGAATAAATTTATTCAACATGATTTCTTTTTTCCTTATCCCCAGTTGATGCTTTTTTGACCTATTTTTTTCCCTACTTACACGTTCGCTTGGAAGAGCTAAAAACACCTTTTCATGCATAGATGATATCGCGGAAGTTTTCTTTATAGCTATCTGATAGCTAGTGGGAAAAAGTTTAAAACACCACGTTCCAGATTATACGGAGAGCTTCGCATTCTCGCACTTTTTTTTTCCAAGTTTTTTTTTCACATTTAAATGCATTTCTTTTGTGCAAATACTTTTTCCTTTTTTTTCCCCCCAAAAAATTATTGAAAATGAAAGTGGGTTGTTTTCGGTTTTAATAATTAATTTGTTTGATTAACAAAATTAAAATCACAAAATAGTTACATTTAAAATAATTGATGTTAGAGATTCTTTTAACCCTTTCATGGGCCATTTCTTTCTCTTTTGAATTTCTGCCCCTTTTTTTTTATGTTTTATTAACAACTAGCCGCCTTTGGCGACCAGCCGGTTCGCCAGTATTACCGCTCGCTACAATTTTCAATTAAATATTTTAAGTAACTGGTCTCAAAGGATTCTCAAACAAAACATTTTTAATCTTCACATTTTGATAGCCATACTAAACTTATACTGTTTAGATCGTTTCGCTCAATTTAATATATATATTTTGCTAATTTGTTGTCATTTCCGGCAAAACTTCAGCTTTAATTTAAATGTAAATGATGAAATTGCAATTAATATTAAGATATTTTTTAATAAAACCGAGCGTTTTATTTTATTTATCATCATTATTGTTATTTATTAATTATTATTATTATTGAATGTGAGTATTGCAAACAGAATCGCTCGGTATTTAAGTATTATGTTAACTACAAAATATTTTTCATCATTTATGTAATATCTCAAACAATAATTCAACAAAAATTTCTGAGATTCAGCATAAAATTCAGTTTTTAGTTTTGCTTTCAAAAGGATTGAAATGAAATCAATAATAATATTTTGTTCCGGCCTATAAATATATTTCAAAAATTATGAAGTCTAAATTTAATGCAGTAAGGTATCATATTCTGAGAAATATTCTGGACACACCAAATTTTAAATAAATGAATGAATGTTTCTATTTTCTACGATCAACTAAGATATTTATGAAGTTTTAAATTTTCAAAATGTTGAAAAACTCAACATTTTCATAATCTTAGGCCAATTAATCTTGAGAAACCTGCTCTCTGATTGGCGTATTTTCTTTGAAGCTATCGATGGAAAATCTAAAATTATCTTTTTTTTATTGAATAGTGGTAGTCAAATTTTCATAAATCAGCCAGTTTAAGTGATTGGAAATTGAATCTTAAAAGACAGTGATTTAGTTGATTGGAAATTAACTCTATGACCACCATAAAATCTGTGCTTTCTCTTGTGGTGTATGCATTCTCCTTAATATCCGCTCGAATAAAACATCACATACAAAAGAACTACATCAAACACATCAAAAGTAAACATAACATTTCAATAGTTGCCAAAAACAAAAGAGAGAAAAATGCAATTAATATGCAGACGATATTTAGAAAAGTACAGATATTTAGACTGGAAAATGAAATTATCTGAAATTAAAACGCGCAGACGATATTTACAAAAGTAAAAATATTCAAACCTGAAAAGGAAAATATATGAGTTATTCCATCAATAAATGCCATAAGTTTTTTTACAGCTTCATTATTTTATGAGTCATTCAATATCAAAATGGATCCGGGACTAAATAAACGCCCTGTATAGAGAGTGTAAAAGATCATAAAATAATTTTTCTTGAATTTATTTTTTGGAAAAAATATTTCATATTTGTTTCATTTCCTACAGACACGTGCCGAAAATTATATTTTTGCAGCTTTCATTTCCAAAAAGATTTAATTTATTTTTAATTGGAGTTTTAATCAATGTGATGGCAACACTTTGAAAAAAGCTGATTTTTTCCCATGAATGCGAAACGTGATTAATTTCAATTTTTATTTTTTACGAAAAAAATTATTGAAAAACATAGTTAAAATATTTATTTAAAAATTCATTAAAAATAGAAATTTAATTTTAAGATTAAAACATTAGTATCATTTAAAAGATAAATTTTTGATCTTCAACTTCGTATAAAAATCTTCTTTTTGCGGTAATATTTTCGAAAGTTATAGCAGAAAAACGTCAAAATTTCGCTTAATTTTTAAATAAATAAAATTCTAGTTAAAAATTTGAAAAAATAACCCCCAGGTGCACATTCCCGGCCTCCAAGGTGTAGACGTGCCAAATTTGGTAGCTGTAGGTCGAATGGTCTGGCCTGTAGAGCGCCAACACACACACACACACACACACACACACATTGAGCTTTATTATAAGTATAGATTATTAATATTATTGAATATGAGTATTGCAAACAGAATCGCTCGGTATTTAAATCTTATGTTAACTACAAAATATTTTTCATAGTTTATGTAATATCTCAAACAATAATTCAACAAAAATTTCTGAGATTCAGTATAAAATTCAGTTTTTAGTTTTGCTTTCAAAAGGATTGAAATGAAATCAATAATAATATTTTGTTCCTGCTTATAAATTTATTTCAAAAATTATGAAGTCTAAATTTAATGCAGTAAGGTATCATATTCTGATAAATATTCTGGACACACCAAATTTTAAATAAATGAATGAATGTTTCTATTTTCCAAGATCAACTAAGACTTATTTATGAAGTTTTAAATGTTAAAAATTTAGAAAAACTCACCATTTTCATAATCTTAGGCCAATTAATCTTGAGAAACCTGCGCGCTTATTGGCGTATTTTCTTTCAAACGATCGATGAAAAATCTAAAATTGTCCTTTTTTTTTATTGAATAGTGATATTCAAATCTTCATAAATCAGTCAGTTTAAGTGATTTGAAATTAACTCTTAAAAGTCAGTGATTTAGTTGATTGGAAATTAACTCTATGACCGCCATAAAATCTGTGCTTTCTCTTGTGGTGTATGCATTCTCCTTAATATTCGATGGAATAAAACATCACATACAAAAGTACTACATAGTTCAAACACATCAAAAGTAAACATAATATTTCAATAGTTGCCAAAAACAAAAGAGAGAAGAATGCAATTAATAAGCAGACGATATTTAGAAAAGTACAGATATTTAGACTGGAAAATGAAATTATCTGAAATTAAAAACACGCGCAGACGATATATACAAAAGTAAAAATATTCAAACCTGAGAAGGAAAATATATGAGTTATTCCATCAATAAATGCCATAAGTTTGTTTACATCTTCATTATTTTATGAGTCATTAAATATCAAAATGGATCCGGACTGAATAAACACCCTGTATAGACAGTGTAAAAGATCATAAAATAATTTTTCTTGAATTTATTTTTCAGAAAAAATAATATTTCATATTTGTTTCATTTCTTACAGACGCTTGCCGAAAATTATAATTTTGCATATTTCATTTCCAAAAAGATTTAATTTATTTTCAGTTAGAGCTTTAATCAATGTGATGGCAACACTTTGAAAAAAGCTATTTTTTTTTCTCATGAATGCGAAACGTGCTTAATCCTCATTTTTATTTTTGACGAAAAAAATTATTGAAAAACATAGTTAAAATATCTATTGAAAAATTCATTAAAAATAGAAATTTAATTTTAAGATTAAAACATTAGTATCATTTAAAAGATAAATTTTTATCTTTAACTTCATGTAAAAATCTTTTTTGTGCGGTAATATTTTCGGCAGTTATAGCAGAAAGACGTCAAAATTTCGCTGAATTTTTAAATAAATAAAATTCTAGTTAAAAATTCGAAAAAATAACCCCCAGGTGCACATTCCCGGCCTCCAAGGTATACACGTGCCAAATTTGGTAGCTGTAGGTTGAATGGTCTGGTCTGTAGAGCGCCAACACACACACACACACACACACACACACACACATTGAGCTTTATTATAAGTATAGATTAAACAGTAGCATTTAATTTGAAGCAATTAAACAGTAGCAGTATTTTATTTTACGGAATTTTATGTTACCATTAAACTTTCAGGGGTGGGAAGTATACTTCCCATAGAACCATTACAATAACACACACACACACACACACACACACACACAACACACACACACAAAAAAATGGTGATTATTTGCCATGAAAAGATGAGAAGCCTGTTGCAATGCACAAGGGTACATCACATTCTGTACACATGTAGCGGGTCCTTTTTTTTTTTTTTTTGCCCCTTTGTATTTCCCATAAGTGTATTTTGTAAGATCATGTAGATGGAAAGTAATCTTCGCATGGCCCACGCAAGGGTTAATCTGTATGTATTAATGTAATTAACATTTAAGTGCTTATGACAATTGTATTTATTGCACTTCTATACCGTCTGCTGTTTTATTTCAAGTGACGCAACAAATGAAAACAAGAAAAACCTCTGAGAGTAAGCTGTTTGAAACCCTTCGACAGAGTTGACTTATTAGCATTAGTTTAAGACTTAATGCATCATCCATTCTGTATTATTGTCATATGTTCGAGCTTCAATTTGCTGACAATTTTAAGAAGTTATGCTTTCTTTCTTTTATTTATCTCTTAGGAAAATCTATAGTATTTATTGCCGTATTCCTTTTAATTTTATTAATATCTAATTTTGCTGAAACTGCTCATGCTAAGCCACCGTTGCAAGATCCAAGGGTTTAGACCCTTTGCAATCATGTATTATCAGCGGCGAATATGCATCACGACATAGATTGATTTATGCTAAATGTTATATAATATTTGCATGGCCAAATAGAAGAAACTTTTGAAATGTTATAACTCCGATTTATTTCTCTATGGGAGGCATTTTATATACAAGAAGCGATGTTAAAACTGACACCCATTTATATTGCAATTCAAGTGCAGAAGAGACAGAAATTTTTCCCTTCGATAAATTTACAATAAGATTTTGATAGGGATTTCTTTGACATTTGGAGACTTAGAAAAGGGAAATTTAGGTATCTTTAAAAGAATGCTATAAGCATTAAAGATTTTTATCTCTTCACTCGGAGCGTGAGAACCTGCTGAATTCAGCAGTTTTACTGAGCGCATGCAGAATTAATTAAAAAAAAAAGTGGAATTGGATCAAGAAATAAGAGATCATTTTAGAATGAAGATAAAATGTGCTAAATTAAGGTAAAAGTGTGGAAATTAATTAGGATTTATATTAGATTTTAAAATACCATTACATATATAGTATTCTGAACAGCAATACTTTAATGAAATATCCTTTGAATATCTTATTACTTAGGATATAGTTTAGCGCCCGTAATGACCGATATTCCGTCCAGAGAGTTAATTCTAACTGTATATTTCATTTCTCAGCCTTCAGATACCGCTATTTGTACATCTCTTTTCAAGCATAAGTGTTCTGGCATCTTCTTCAGAAATTTTGCAAATTTCGTGGTGATGCAATAGTGATTTGTAGCTAAATATGATGATAATTAGAATGTGGCGTTTTATGCCATAAAAGCTTATTCCAAATATATCACGCCAAGTAGAAGTAGGTACAATGCGTTGTGTCTCCGAATTCTTTGATATTTTTGATTCGTAATGGTGACAGAGAAATCAGGTTGCATAAATCTATCGCGAGTAGGTCTTCATGTTGACCATTTCACTTGCATTGACACATCTAATGCGTTGATTAAATAAAATAATTATTTCTAAGTTGTAATTTAAGTTATAAATTACTATAAGCTTAAAAGATAAATATCATGCGGGACAATTAAACAACCCAAATGTCCCGAGATGATATCTGTAATGAAAAAGACAATAAATGCTCTAACTGGAATATGCCATTTAATCTCCTCATATACAATGACTTGTTTAAGTCGAGCATCGAATTTCAGAATTTTTGAAATTTAAATTTGAGTAACTATTAATTTAACAAATATATTCGTTCATGCTGAAGTATATCGAGTCTTTTTTGCTTTCTAATGGTTTGAAATAATAGTAAATGTTCGAAATAAAATGTATCATCTATTTGATAACTCATATAAATTAGAGGCAGTTGGATTAATTTGAAAGAAAAGAAAGGTTTTCTGTGTTGAAATTTCAAAACTGAGTTCAAATTCTCAAAATTGAGTGCACATTTCATAAAAATTTGAAATTTGCCTTTACAATGCACCGTTATTTGATATCCAGAGTTTTTTTTTTTTTTTTTTCAATTCTCAAAATGAGCCCTGGATCTGAAAATATTCGAAAAATTGTAATTCGAATGTATGGAGAAGTTAAATACTGCTGTGATTAAAAAAATACCTTGAATACTTCTTCTATATAGGTACTACTAATAAAGACGAATATGCGTGTTGGTGTTCTTATTTGACGATTTGTCTTTAGCTAAAAAAGTTGACACATGTATGCTTTGGAGGGTGGGGATATGCAGAACAGAGCGATTTTTTTAAAATTTTTTTCATTCGAATTTGAATTAAATTGTCGAATCTTAGAGTTTTGCCGCTATAACTTCTGAAAACATTGTGGCATAAAAATGGTTTTTCCGTCACTTTAAAATTTCAAAAATTATTTTGCCAATGGTACTAATTTAACATTTGTGGAAACGTTTCTTAATTTTTGTCAGTTAAAAAATTTTTTTTAGCTTAATTTTTGATAATAGATTACATTGTTGTCCTGAAGCTCAAACTGTTTTTATTGTTTCATCAAGTATATAGTCGCAAGATTTTCTTCAATTTTTGAAAGGTAGGAAGATTTTGTCTGGTAAGTATACAAGGCGAATAAAAAGAGAATTTGCAATTCCCCTAAAGTTAGATCAGCGATAAAATGTACAATTCGGTTTTTAAGGAAACTATGAAGTTCGAGTATATAATGAACAGATGTAAGATTATTAAACTAATATTGTTTTAATTTCTGACATTCAATGGACATTAGTTATGGACATTATATTATATCTGAATTTAATGAAATTAACAAATATTCCTGGCGAAAAAGCTAGTTTAAAATACATCTATAACCAAATATGGTCTTCAAACTGTTATAAAACATTTTCACTGCTTCTATAAACATTTAGCAACAGCCGGGAATTTATTTTATCGTCTGCAAATAAATTTGTTTTTAATGAGATCTGAATTTTGACTTCGTCGATTTTCCACAGTATTCAATGTAATTGAGTAAAGAATATGAATTAAAATTTGTTTGCGCAAAGTAATTCTTGCGACAAAAATATTTCAGATGTTATGAAACGCTTTTAAAGACAATAGTAAACAAGACTGTTTAGTGGAATAAAACGTTCAAAGTAGATAGAGAATATGTTAGCTGAATTACTCTCTGGAACAATTAGTACTTAGTGATCCTAATTTAACAATTAGAGGCATTGTTGAATAGGTTCCTTTATGGAAAAAACGGAAATTTGATTTTTTTTTTCTTTTTCCATGGTTGAAATTGCTTCTTCGTTGTTATCGTTTTGGGTCGATTAATTAGATAAAAGAAAATTCGCTACGAACTCTGAGGAAGGTTCCGAAAATGCTTTGCAATCGGAAGAGATTATTTTGAAGGAGAGGCAATGCATTTTGACCAGTAACCATCTTTTTGATCACAGCAGTATCTCTTTGAAATTGCAAAGAATGTTTAACGTAATATAGTAGTAAAGAAAAAAATATATAGAGGTATAAAAAAATCAAGATTAATAATAAAGGTAGTTCAGTAAGAATCATCAGTTTGACAACTTGCAGAACATTATTTGGGGGGGGGGGGGGATTTGAAAGAATTCAAGAAATACGAAAAAAATTTAACTATGTATAGATAACTTCAATGACGCTATAATAATTGGAAAGGGTGTTTTTTATTTGAAACATTCAGTAAGATGCTCAAGAAATTTAATTAAAAAAACTTTATTTTCAATGTCATTAGCGAAAAAAGAATTTCTTTTGCTAAAAAGCTTATTTTAGAGCCAGAAGATTTTTGTAATACCGTAATATTTAGGGACTGAAGTAAATTTAAACGTTTTTGAAAGTGATGGTCAGAGCTATTCATGGCGAAAGCCTCATGTTGAACTCTTTTTCCCATATCATTCCCATACGCAAGCGCATTGGAATCTCAGTTCCCCAGTAAAGAAATGTATTGGAAGGAATTGTAAAGAAGGAATGGGAACTTTTATTTTCATAGTGGCATAATGAATAAAAAGAAGTATTTGGATATACTAAAGAAAAATATAAAATGAAATGCGTAGAAACTGAGTTTAGGATCAAGTATAATTTTTTAACAAAAATTCATGCATTTAAAATTTTATTTTCTCATATACAAAGTATATTTTATAAAATATGTATTGCTTTATCGTATACGTAATACAATTATACTTTTGCGTATACAAGTATACAAAAAAAAAGTATTGTCAAAAAATTCGAACACGACATTTTGATGAATTTCTATATTTCAGACCTCTCGCAGTCCGGTAGATATATTTTTGGAATTATGTCCATCTCTGTGAACATCATAACTAAAAAAAAAAAAAAAAAAAAAAAACGCTTTCAGATAGGTGGTTGAAATTTAATATGCGGATTTAACTAAACATTTCCAGATTTCTATCCATTTTGAACGAAATCCATTCAAAGGAAGCATGTCCGAGTTTAAATTAACATGATAACTACAAAGCGAAGTGAGCTAGATTTGGTACACAGGTACAGACATGTATCAAATTTGAAACCAAATTGTCTAGAAGTTGACCATTTAGCAGTCTGTACCTTCATAAACATTTAACTATTCAACTCGAAAACGCAATGACTTAAATATATGAAATTTGACAATAAATATATGAAATTTTTTTGATCGCATTTTTTGTTTTGTATTAAATTTTTATTTTTATCGATCGGAGAAACGGTCCAAAATACACGTTCGATTTTCTGGTTAATGTATATGCTTGTGTATTAACCCCTTGACTTACGAATTTACTTAATTTCCTTATTATAGGAATTAAAATAATAATATAAGAGCATTTGTGATATTGAAACATTTTTAAATGATATTTGCATTTTAAATTAATTTATACGGTCATTGAATTGCGGCTTTAAAATTAAAAATTCAGTAATTCGATGCGCAAGTCAGAATAATCATTGCATGCGAAGGAGTTAATCTCCTCCCAGCGATGAATCGCAGAAATTCGCATTCTAATAGGCTCTTTCATAACTTGTTAATCAATGGCATACGATTAATAATAAAAATGTGCTTTTATTGGAAAGTATGCCAGAAAGTTTCGGGAAACCGCTTATCACCACCTGTTGATTATCATGTTTTTTCACAATGTTTTTTTTTTTTAATTAGAAAGTATTAAAAAAGATTTCTTCAAGATTACTCCAAGAACTCTTAAAACAGTGAATGAATAGCCTACTGCAGAGTTTTAAGTTACATATTTTTACAGCATCTCCTAAAAAAAAAAGGCGTATTATTCCAATTTCTATTCCTTGAAATCCTGTGTACAGTTGTGCGCTTCAAACCGTACCGCTGGGCTGACAATGCGTCAATACATAAATAGAGTACGCAGAAGTGTTTGCGAAATAAAATGGTCTCCAAATCTGGCCGTGATGATCACCAACGGAAGTTTTGATTCATAGATTAGTCCTTATCGGAGAGCGTTTATTTATACACGGAGGAAGTCGCACGCTTTTCTTCGTATTGACTGTTGCTTATCTTGTGAGCGAGTTCAACGAGGGCCAATGTCAAAATCGGCAGCAGAATGTTGTGGAAAATAGCTTGCATTTCGAATGCTATTGGTTTCTAGATGGTTGGGATGGGGGTTTGGAACCACTTGATTGAACCTTCTTTTGAACTCTGTAGTTCTGAATTAATCTGGAGGCATTATATGTATTGAATGTGTGAGTAATACATTGTCTTTTTCTAAGTAATTTCGAATGAAATTGTGGACGGAGAGGGATTTTTCAATTTCTTTATACTGCATTTTAATTCTTAGAATTCATTTTGTTTTGTATAATTCTTAACCTTGCTTTTTGTTTGTTAACCAGTTAACTGTTTTTGACGTGTATATTCGTCATGGAAAATGTGCAGTTTGCGTTATGACGAGTTTATTCGTCAAGAGTAATAAGTAGTGACAATTTGCAGTTTGAATTATAATTTTAGTAAAAACTCAAACATATTCTTAAATTTAAAGATGTTTAAAATATTTTGAGGCCAAGTCGAAATCAAAGGAACAAATAAAAGATTATTAATTATTATTTATAAAAGCAAACAAACAAACAAACAAAAAAAAACACCCCACGGATGTAATATGAATTTTCTTAAATGTATCACAGTGTTATACTAATCATCCGATTTTTTTATGTTTCTTTTCGTTTATGTATGTTAGTTTTAAGTAAATAAATAAATGTTATTATTGAAATAAAAAATAAAAGTCATTTCATTACAATATAATTATATACTACACATATTCTGTGTTTGACGAGTATACTTGTCATCACTAAATTCTACCGGCGCAATTTAGATACGTATTTTCTAAAGAGATCGAAGCAGTTAACCGGTTAAATACATTCAAAACTTTTTATCAGAATTGTCATGATCATCAGTACTGGTTTCAATCATTGTAAAAACGTGCCTCCACTGATATAAAGATTACGGTTTATAATGAAAATTCCACTGTTTCCAGCGGTTTGAAATGCATCGCTGGCAACGAGTTAATGTCGAAAATGCAAAAAAGTATATTTTTGGCTCTTAAAAATATATTGAGCTTTCACTATAGCAGTGACTTGAAGATTGATAAACAAAAATATCTTTCAATTTTCTTCCATGATTGAAAGGGCCGTGATGGCCTTCTAATAAGGTCTTGGCTTGGGAATCGGAGGTTTAGAGGTTCGAGATCCGATTTCAGCGAAGAACCATTGTGTAAGCGGGTGAGGTGCACTTTAAATTCGTCGGGGCCAAATGCCCTCCCGCTGGTGTTGCGAGGAATTGCGAGAGTGGGGTGCCAGCTCAGGTGTCGTCCTCGTCATCTGACCACCGTTCAAAATTACGAAGTCCGTCCCAAAATAGCCGTATTGTTGCATTAAAACGGGACGTTAATATAATTATAACAATGATTGAAGAAAATGACTCGGATTCATTCAATTATGACAACAACAGGATATTACAATGGAATATTCTTGAAAATGACGAAGTCTCTTAGAACTGTGTGCACATGTAGTGGCATACTTCACAGCTGTATAATTTAAAAGAACATTGAGCTTGGAGATGCTATTACTCGCTAGAAAAGTGATAGATTCTGAAGAATTTAAACTAATTATAAAATCATAAAAATTTGAACTTTGAATTTTCCACTTATGAATATATGAATGGTGATTATTATGCGATACCGTGGAGTTTAGTCATGTCAGATGGTACCTGAGCCAGCATTTCCGTCTCTGGGACCATACCAGCAAAAGAAAAGTTGCAATTAAAATAAATTATATATTATGTTTACATTCTAATCATTGCCTAGTTGCTATTTTTTAAACCGTCAGGCAGCATGTATTTCCAGTTGGTTAAAGATATTAAATGAAGTAAAAAAATATTTTTATTTTTTACGTTTCAGTTAATATACGTACGGCTGAAAAAAAAATATAACTAGTTTAAACTTATATTCAGTTTCCTGTCCTATAAATCATATGTAACGAAATTTTTTTACACACTGATATTTTAAATCAAACTAAATCCACTCCATATACCAAACACTATCCAGGTATAAAGCTTTGAATGTCACTATTTTAGATAATTACAACGACTACTTGGGGAAAGATCCACCAATCTAGGAATTCCGTTTTCTTTAGGTAGCCATTGATTGATCTAAAATAATAAAATTAAAAGCTTCATAACTCGGTTAATTTTGTTAGTAGAAGAGTGGAATTTTCTTGTTTAAAGCATTAGTTTGTTCAAACATTGGATATGTGTTTTAATTAAAAAACGATAAATAAGTTTATTCTATTTGTAGCATTCCTTATTGCATTTTGCTCTAGTAAAAATGGCTAATAATGAGGGGCCCGTTATAATTCCTAGTTTCACTGCTCTAATAACTGTATTTCAAATTGGTGTTATTCGCCTAAATATTGTTTTGCCACTCACGTAGATATCGTTAATTTGTTTCTGACAATACCACTATTGATGATTTTCCAAGGGGTAAAGCTAATTTTTTGAACAAAAGAATGGAGGCGATCATTAAACTTTGAGAAATTTATTGTAAAAATGTCACAAAAAAGGATTCCGCTTTTGAATTCTCTTCTTTATTGATTTATGATTTAATTGTTTCTAATCGATTTATGATTATGGATTTGTTTTAAAAAAAATCTTTGATATACATATTGCGTTTTGGAATGTATAAAAGTAGAAGAGGGGAAAAAAAACTCTATTATGCTCACATCATTTTTTTTTTTTTGCATAGCTCATATAATTTACTTTTGCAGTATATTGAATATTCGGAGTGTTATAATTGATCAAAATCAATTAACATTTTCAAAATACCGTGAAAATTTCCAGAAAGCATGGGTGCCCCCCCCCCCCCCGGCCCTTCTTTCCCCAAAAATTAATCGAATAGTTGCTCTTTTCTTATTCATTTTTTATGATATTTCACCGTTAAATAATATTTGAATTACAGTAATTTAAATGAATTACATTTAGATACTCATAAGTGTACATTTTTCAATAAAGTATTTTCTATACTAGGCCGCCTTAATTGTTGGTTTTTGCTATATCCTAAATCTCTAGTGTTTTATTGTCGTGTATATCTTAGAATATTGGATTACAGCCAAGAAACAGGCGTATTTTCAAAGTGACATTAGCCTACATATTACATTACTCGAAGTATTTATCGACCAATTATATGAATGGACGTCAGATTTCGTGTACGTTGGAATTATTGAAGACCTGAATCATCGGAGAGATCCGAAGACGAAATGAACTCGCGAGCCTCTTACTGTATTCTATTTTTAGATTGCTAAACGAGTTTTATAGTTTCAGAATTAATTCTTTTATCTTTACGTAGAATTTAGTGGTTATATACTGCTAGATTTACAAGGGGCGGGTTACATTGTCCCTTAGTTTCTACTACCCTCATTGTTATGAAATCATGCATTTAGCATTTTAAAGTCCTGTAAGCTAAATTAATGTAGGCCGTGGTAGCCTTGCGGTAAGGTGTTGGCTTCGAAACCCGATTCCACCGAAGAACCGTCGTGTAAGCGGTTTTGGTGCATGTTAAATCCGTCGGGGCTAAACGTCTACCATTGGTGTGGTGTGGTGTGGTGTGGTATGGAAGTTTGGTGAGGGGATGGCAGTTCAGGTGTCGTCCTCGTCATTTAACAGCGTTTCAAAATGACGAGGTCTGTCCCAAAATAGCTCTAGTTTTGCATTGAAATGTGACATTAGTAAAACCTAACTAAACTAAACTAAATTAATGTAGGGACGAAAAGGTTCAAATTGGTAGACCAAACAGCATGGTGAGGATTGAAATCCTCAGTTACGGTTAATGTTTCTTCTTGTCAGGTCTTCGAGTATTTACTTAGGGATTGACTATTATTTGACTTCAGTTCTGGTGCGACGTTCATTCAATAATTTGTGCTTCGAGCTTCATCAGATTCCACTAATATGCAAATGGCATCTCATGACTTCATAGAAGCGAGGTGATAAGAGACCTAACTGAGAACCGAGAAATTAACCTTTCCGAGTTTTACTCACTCTGGCATTTGTCACTCACCTTGCGGAAGACTTGTGTTTGATATCGCGAATTTCAGTTCAAGATAGAAATGGTTTTGATGAATGCAGATACAGTCGGACTGTCCGATCTCCCAACGATACATCGCAACGATGTTGAAGAAAAAGAGCCTTATTTCCAGACAGTGAATGTAATGTCATATGGAAACTATTGTGAGTAAATGCATTTTTTCCCCTCTAAATGCCGGTTAATGTTATATAAAAAATTTTAATTTTATTTTTCTGAACAAAACTAAATAGTTCGAATAAATTTTTTTGATTCAATAGTCATGCAAGAAAACATTACAAAGCATAAACCAGTTGGGCGTGTTCGAAGCGAGATGGATATAACTACTTTGCGTTTTTGTGTAGTGAACATAAATAATTTTTTTTTTCAAATTATAGAAGAATATTATTTAATTGTTTTGGATCTTTACTTGCATTGGCAATAGGTTTAACTTGAGATAAGTATATTTTTATTTTGCTGCTGTAGGGAAGTCGTATTTAATTGAAGATTAAGCCTTTGCGTATTACTCAGTTTTCTAATCTTGGACCAGTACAAAAAGTATTGCGTTTCTACAGGTTAACTCGTATTTCATGAACTGCAGTTGTATGTCTACGAATAAAATTCTTATAATATTAAAGTACTCGAATTTTTTTTTTTGTCCTTGCCGTAAATCACTGTAAATCATCTCTATTTTTAACTGATAACGTAGATTTTTGGTACTTATGCTTTATATATTTTTGTTTAATGTACAACTGTTTTTGTCCTTTGATCTCCTAATAATCTTGTGTTCGGCTTAATTTTAAATTGGAATCTATGCCATAAATATATTCACTGATGGTAGAAACGAAAATTTACGAATTTCACAGATTTGGAATATGTATCACTTGTAAATATAGTATTTATGTAAGTGACGAGTTTTCAATATCGAATCTTAAATCGCTTCGGGTTTCTGTAAGTCCTTGAGTAAGGTTTAAAAAAGTTCATTTGTGACTCGAAGTTTAAATACATTAAATTGTTTTAGTTGACACTTGGTTGTAAATGCAGTATAACCGCATCATTATTACACATACAATGATAAAATGGCAATTTTTTGAAGTTGAAGGTACACAGGAGACGGCTGGCAGGAACGAAGAGCGTCGGCAAAGAGCTATTGCATGATTCATTTTCCTTTCACGCGGATTTAATTTTAATTAATTTGACAATTTTTCACAGGAAACTATTCTTGTCGACTTTTTAATATGTAACATTATTTATTGTGGAGCAGAATGCAGTTTGAAGACAGTGAAGAGACTTTTTACATTTTTAAATTTTAATATTCATCGGGAAAGCAAAATTATTTACAAGCAAACGCGCGGACATTGCGCGTCCGCCACAGCGCGCTGCAAAAACAGAAGTGCGGAAGAGCGAGAAATAAATTATCCCTCCTCTTATATAACATAAGATATGGATAGGGAAAATATTATTTCATAGTGCTAATATATTAAGATTCTGATAGGGATTTCTGACGCATGTCAGTCACATGTAAAGGAAACACAGGGATCTTTTAAAAAGAATGTGCTTACTGGACAGTATTATCACGAAATAAGAGAATATTTTAGAATAAAGTTACTATGGGCTAAGTTAAGATAAAATCTTGAAAATTAATTAAATTGAAATTAGAGTTAAAATATCATTACATATATATATATAACGTGAAAAGTCTATACTTGTTGCAAGGAAATGTTTTTTCCGTCGTTTCTCGGTAAACCTCGGACATTTGATCTATATTTCATTATTTTTTACAAATATTTATGGAATCTTTTATTTTTGAATATTTTATTTTATGAAGTTGCAATAAGAAATAAAATAGTTCGTAATCGAAAAATTGTCTTCTAAACAAAATAACGTTTTCTTAAATACACATTCGTGCTAGATCCTAGAATTGCAGCTAAACTTAAATCTTTACTTGAAGATTCGGCAAGTCGTTGCATTTATAATACTTCAAACTGCAGAGAATAATAATAGCTATCATTTGGCTATTTTCTTCGATTTTTGAGAAAACATCGTTTATCTCGTAAATTTGTCGCTTCAAATTTACTACATTCAAGTTGCTCAAAGATTTTTTTTTCTATGCGTTTTTTTTTCTCGTAATATCAAATTCATTGCAGTATTCCACAAACCCTTAATCCCTTTTTTTTTTTTTTTTTTTTGAAATCCACGTTTAATTACACTCCAAATGCGACTTGTTATCGCGGTCCATTCCTTAGCTAATAGTTTTTAGTAACACCATATCTATCTTAAATTCTCTTCGGGGAATTGTATCTACCGATGCAAAAACCTTGGTTGCTTTTTTTGCCTTTCTTTATCCTGAGTATCTTTAATTTGAGGTCAAAACAATCAAACATGAGAAACGGTTCCTCTTCACTCAGTTTTTCATTGAATCATACTAACTTGAAACTTCTCATATGCAGTAACGATTTCGTGCATCGAATTAGACTTTTAGTGTGTAATAGTAATAAGTAAAAGCGCTTAAAACATGTATAATTTAGATATACTTTAAAATCTCAAGTGCCTTCACATTCTTACATAAATTGAAATAATTTATCATATGTGGAGCATCGCTATATAATAAGTTTTAATACATTCGTAGATGAGAGGATTTCTGATGAATTGTATGCTTGTGGTAGGGATTCAGTATTCTGAATATCATATTTATTTTTGAAGTCTGCATCGACTTATAACCGTAGATTAATCTTTTAGTTTTAACCTGATCTTAAATATTCAAGTCCGATATTGAACTCTGTTTTACTTTCACTGATACTGCTTATAGTCAGTTGAAAATAAAAACGAATTCTAGAAATAATTGATTTACACGTTAAAAATGAATTTTGAAAATCATGAAATTGGGATTATTCTTGTTATGGAAGTTTTAATTTATTTTCTGATGTTGACTGCGCTGTATCCACGACATTTAACTTATGTTTGACTTGAACCGCAAGGTAATGTAAAATGTCAGTTTTTTTTTTTTTTTTTCTTTTTTTTTGTCTTTATTCATTTTTCAGATAAATACCATATTTATGTTCACTCTTGAAGGAACCACTGGCCAATTTTCTAATGAATTGATTTTTATTCTTTCTCATCACTGGAAAAAAAGTCGAAACTTAATCCTATAAAAACTGCCATACTACTTAGACATAATAGGGAATTTGATTCTATGCATTCCGGTTATTTTGATGAACTTTTCAATGTATTTTAAATATAAGCTGTGTTCGTGTCTAAGATATTCGTCTGTGTTTTTATTGATGTGATTTTAAAGTCAAACCCAACTGTAATTGGTAATTTGTCTACTCCAAATTGTAAGAATCTTCTAATTTTGCCTTAAAAATTTCTTTTATCATTCTGAAATTGTTGCACGGAGTTGATACCCCCTCCCCCTTCGGATTTGAATTCAGTTTCCTGATTTACTTAATTTATCAAACATAGCCAGTCCTTAGTTAAAAGTAGTGGATTAGTAGAGGGAAATTGTTCAGAGAAAAAGTAGGAATAATGTTTCAAAGGACCTTGTCATTTTTTGGAATATATTTTCTCAAACCTCATTTGTTTTAGAAGGGGACGGATATTGAACTTTTCAGATTATCGCTTTGTTAACATTGATGACGTATAAATTAAATGCAAGTTCCCAAAAGGACCAATAAACAAATTATTTACCATCAATGCACCGAGTGACAAAATATTTATTTTCTATTATAAATCGTATGAAGTAAATTGGATATCTGGCGATTCAAAAATTTCCATTTAATTTGCAAAAAAGGTAATTGAATTATGAAAATGTTGCTCAAAATATTCGGCGTAATGACATTATCAAATAAATTCTTTTGTCTTAAAACATCAACCTGTTCTAAACATGCAACATGTTCTAAATCTTAATTCATGAAGAAAAAAAGTAAAATGAGAATGAATCGAATAGCAACTTGGAAACTTGCGAGGATTAGGCAGTTTTAGAAAGTAAAGCTATTAAAATCTGGAAAATGCAAATCTTTAAGCAGCAATGTATTTTTTTTTCTGCTTGGAAGTATGTTACTGAAAACCTGATTAATATTGGAGTATTAAAATACCAAATCTTCATTAAGTTCTTATTTATTTTTGGGGAGAGAGGGACTTGTATACTAGTTCGGAAATGGGTCTTTTAACTAATAGTTTTATATATAGAATATAACTATTTTATATATAGAATATAACTATTTTATATATAGAATTTTAACTTCGAATAATATTTGTTTTAGTAGCATTTTTGCTTTGCTTTCAATCTCTGAGAAATCTTTCGTAGTGGAAGTCTATTCCAAATTTATAGATTTACATAAAACAATTCAGATTAAAAAAAAACACCTTGGAATTTTGCAGATTCAATGGTTTACTGGTTTTCAGTAGTTTTCTCAAAATATATTTTTAATCTTTCTCTGCTGTGCTTTTCTCAAAAGAATTATTGAAAGAGACTTAAGAGGTGCTATTCTGAACAGGTTGTCATTCCGAACTATTTAGTAAAACTGATAGTTGCCACTTGATTATTGAAATGAACTTGCATTCGGTTTTCTCTTGCCATTATTTATAAATTCAACTTGAAAACTACTATAGAATGCGTTTTGTAATGCAGTATCGAACCTGTTTTAATTCATTACACTGCACCTACTTTTCTAAAATATTCGGTAAATGCATTCGAATCTTTGAATTAAGTTTTTAAAAATGATTGTATCTGAAAATGTTGGTAGCTTCCCAATTGCATAATTGCGTCCATTTAACGCTTTGATTAACGCAACCTGGCTAAATTTAGCCACTGTGCTGCAAATTTCCCGCGATTTTACTGTTCCAGAACTACCGTGACAACTTTTCTTTCAGGTGTATCGAATCTCCAGATCCGTCTCTTCCTCCCACGCTTCTTATCGAAACTGGGCGACTCAAAGTTGACGCCAGCTGTCACTTCATTCCTTTTACAATGGTGTGCGAGTGTTGGCATTGTCGAAGTATCAGTAAATTGTTCAAAAGAATCTAGATCTGACAGTTTTGAAAGAGTAATTTACTGATCATTCTCTCAAGCATTGAAAACGATCGTATTCTCGTTTGATGTGCGTCTATTTTGGAACTCTTCGAAGTTCGATTCGCTAACCTTTCCATTTGTGCTGTTTATTTCTGTTATTTAAGCTTATGAGCTTCGGTTAACTTTCAGTTGTGTCGAATATCACTGAAGATCAGATTTTACAAAAGAATTGAACAAAGAAACATTTATTGGCTAAGACTTCAAGATGCCTCGCTATACGGTGTAAGGTGCAAGAAATGAAAATGATTGCTTTCTTGATTCGCAAGAATTTAATAGTGAAGATTGATGCCTGGTTTTTAAATAACTTAAAGACAGGTTTTTATTTTTGTGGTTTATTGGTAACGGAAACCTAACGTCAACAAATTTAGACCGAAAATTTCTTGATAAACAAAAGGTTCTTGATTACGTCTTCAAGGACAATTCAATATTAATATATACATCGTATCCAAGAAAATTTTACAAGCTGTAGTAGGCCTAGAGAGCTACACATCATAATATTCGATGCAGAGCTGAGATCACTCCCAATATAGTCCATGACATTGAAGTTCGCTTCTGGTATAAATATTAACAGTGAGACCACGTAGTATTTAAATGAATGACTGAATTCTTAAAAAGAAATCTTCTCATTACTTGTACTTTTCAAAGATGCTTATTATTTTTTTAAAATGAACTCCAGAATGTATCGGACATTTGTGTACTGTAAACTTTGAACTAAAAGCAATTGTAAATTACAAATCTGTATGGTCGGTATTGCCCCAAAAAGATGCAAGGTATTTTTTTTATTAACCGGATAATATAAGCCTACTGAACTTCATGATTTAAGGTTAGTGATTAATTACGAAACTAATATCTTATATCAAAGCATGTACTGTAAATATTATAAAAGTATTTGAAAGTACCATAATTACATTGAACTCAGAGGAATCGAACCACACAAAACTTTGCAATTCATGGAATATGTCCCTTCAATCTTCAAAAATGCATCGTAGCATGATGCGTTCCTTTCCTTGCTTAACTAAACTATCGGGTATAATAATTTCATAAGAATCTAATTTAGCGAAAGAGAATTTCAAGTCGATCAAAGAAGAAAATCAAGTCAACGATTTTTATCTTCAGAAATGTGTCAAGTTAATAATTCGATGTTTTCTTTTCATGGGGCAAAATTATTAATATTCGAGTTATTGCTACCCTTAATGTTTATTAAAAAAATTGTGCAGAATGATCAGCATTATAAAAGGAAAAGGTACACATGTTCGATATCTGATTAATGTAAAAATAAATTTCGATTCCCCGACCATTTTTTAAAATCTGATTTTTATCAGAAGACCGAAGTTCACCTATATTTTAAAATACGCTTCATTACTGTTTTAAGTTTCGAATTTGGTCTTTTGTTACATTTTGCTTCGATAAATTTAGCGGGGGGGGGAAACGACTTTCATTTGCATTATCTCAGTTCTAATCCATGCGTGCTGATTTTGATGTTTGGAGTAATTGCTTGATATGACGCGATTAGCTCTTGCTTAATCTTGCGTTTACGCATAATCTGTTAAATCTATCTTAATCTTTCGACATTTGTGACGCGTAATTAGGCTTTGTCCACTTGGAGTGCTTGCTTTACAAACGGTCTAGCAACCAGACCTGGACTCGAGTCGGGGCTCGACCTCCCTCGTTTTTCCATTCCAAACGACTGTGAAGTTGACCCATATTTGTGCGACCGCTTCTCTTGCGCGAAAAGGAAAACCGGTCGACTTATCCTTGTGCCCGAGACCGACAGTTCTGGTTTTGAGATTTTCGTGTTTCCGGGTTTTGTTTTACTTTTTCTTTCTTTTCGTCGAATCGAGTGTTCTTCCGAATGTCGGTCGAGCTCTTTTTGTGCATCGCTGGGGAAAGTGTGCGCTCACGACCTGTTGATTCTCTCGAACAGCATGAAAAAGCTTAATTTGCGTTTCGTCCCCCCCTCCTCCGTTGCTACCCCTGAAAGTCTGAAAAACCGCGTCCTCAAAAACAGTGCAAATCGCGCTTCTTGGGCAAGAAACCATGATACACCAACTAAAAATTTATCGAACGCAGAAAAAATGTGTAAACATTAAATTTGCTTTTTATATTTTTTTAAGGCATATAGTTAAATAGTTTTCTGACAGAAGGCACGTAATCTGGTGATTGTAGTTTAGATACGTCTTTTGAACGGACATGATACCGAACTTGGATACATTTCAGTTTATTTCCAATGAGTCCTGTACTTAATTTTGTAGCCAGTCCTCAACTCCCAAAAAATCCATTTATTCAGTTTTTTATCATATGTCATGGGATATGGGCTATATAAATTGGGTCCTAGCGACATTTTGGGCTATTCAAATTCTAGGTTGCAATACATAGGAAAAGAATCGAGTTTTGACCCCCCCTCCCCCCAACTACTCCCATATATAATCTCGGAGACATCGATGATTATTTTTCATACCTACTGTTGGTTCCTTTCGCTTATTAGCTAAAAATTCGTTGATGCCATTGGAATTACCGGATGAATATTTTTAAAATAGAATTCCTTTAATATTACGTTGAATTTCTTTTATAGTTTTTGAATATTTTATGATTTATATTTGAACTTTGAGAGCATTAGAAAATCTAAAAATGGGACTTCAAATTTTTTCTGCCAAAGTTGTGCCAAAATGAAAAAAAGTTTGATATTAATAATTTATTCTGTTCTAATACGACACTACATAATTTATTATATTTCTTCTTTTGTTCAGCAATAAATCTTACACTATTTGATAATTCCAACGAGAACGGCAACGTCATGATTTTACGGAGTTCCGAGGTGTGAAAAAGTGGTCATGAGGACCTCCACATCATAATTTGGAATAGCAATCATAATTTGTAAGTTTAGGGAAAGATTAAAATGAATTGAAACTAGTTTAGACGAGTTCAAAAAGTTCTAGCGTCATGAAATATGGTGTAATTATTAAATTGTTAAGAAATAATTATTAATAGAAAAATATTTTGATTATTTTTCGGGAAATAGAGTACTTAAATGGATTTACGTTGCCTTTTACTATGGGGACTGTTTTAATTGACTATTTTGAGTAGTTATTTTTGAAACTGAAACTTTCTCATCACTTTACGAACTGACTCTTCCATGACTCTTGTCTTTGAGAACATAGAAATTGAGTTTTGTTTCGTCTAATATTAAATCAGATTATTGGCAGTAATTTCTCGGATAACGTGCTGCTTTAATTTAAAAACACTGGATTCTCTGTGTTGGTAATTTTACTTATGGTAATAGATTCTGCAATAATTGTGGAATAAAAACGGTAATATTACGAAGCTTTACGTTTAGTAAATATAACGGTAATTTGCGCTATTTAAAAGAGAAGTTTGAAATCAAGCTAATGAATTATCCAATACAGTTTTGTTGTATAACCTTTTAATAGCATAATTATAAATATTAATTCGCTTTATTACAAAACTACTGATACGTTAGTGTTTTATATAAATAGTATTAAAATTAACTTGCGGAGGAAGTAAAACAATCCGTGGTCGAAGAGTTAAATTTTTAAAATTTTATCAACACCTATTTTAATCTTCCGAATTCAACTTTCTGGCTATAATTGAACGTAACGTTTCTAGTTTTAAGGAAAAGAGAAAGCGTACATAGCTCGCGGCAAGTGACCGATTTAAAGAAAGCATTCTAAATCTCTGGCTTGTCTTGGGCTTTATTCCTCGCTTACACTGTAGCATTCTTTTATATTATGCATTCCTTATTAGGTGTCTTTGACCTTTGGAGTTGGGGAAAACAAAGAACGAATACGAGTAATCAGATTGCGAAGTAGTTATTTTATGTTCCCAAACATTACGAAACTAATAATTCAAACTCGAGTGACATCTCTTGCAAAATGCACTTCTTTCCATTTGTATTTTGATGTTTCTCATTGTTATTTATATGCAGTAGTTGCACTACATCTAGGTATTTGAATTGGATTTTAGTGTGTAATTTGTTTAAAATTAAGTTTTAGATTGATTTTATTCTTAATCATTTACAATATTTAGCAATTTTAGTGAGCGATGTGTAGAATAGGACAAAAATTCATCTTTCGGTTAAACATTTAACTGTTTCGTCCTCTTCGGAAAATGCGCATCTAAATTGTGTCGCAAAAATTTAGCGATAACGAATATACTCGTCTAAGTATGTGTAGTATGAAATTATGTTGTAATGAAATGACTTTTTATTTCAATAATCATTTATTTACTTAAACTAACATATTTTTTGCATATAAACGAAAAGAAACTTAAAAAGAAAAATTAATTTTTTAAATTTGCTGTTAGGGAATAATATTGAGCAAAGCATAAAAATCTTGTTCTTTTGATTTCGACTTGACCTCAAAATATCTTAAAAATATTCGTAAATTTTAAGATGTTTAATTTTTTACTAAAATTGTAATTCAAACTATATATTGTCACTACTTATTACTCCTGACGAATAAACTCGTCAAAACGCAAAATGCTGTACTTTTTCCATGACGAGTATACTCCTGAAAAACAGTTAATTGGTTAATGACTTTTTTTAATAAAAATCTCAAAGGGATAAATCTTAGAAACGTTTTTAATTTAGATTACTTTTTCCATTTTGAAATATAATCGTACTTAATAAAATTGAATTCATAATAGCCCAAAATAGCTTTATTTACTGAAAATTCATGTTTATTCACCTTGAAAGCGAAATATTTGTAAAAAAAAAAAAAAAAGGGGAAAATAAATCTTCCATTTTTATTTCCTTAAACATTTACCTATATGACCGCAAATGTATTTAATTTGCAGTTTTCAGAGTTCCCGTGAATTCTCGCGTTTTTTGTAATGCAAAGCATTTTAGTTTTTTTTCTTTATTTTTATACCATATTTGTAGATGTGAATTGCTTTATATTTAATACATTTCAGTTTTAATTATAATGTTCTCAACTTAAAACCGCTTTGTCGCGAAATTTACATATTAACGGTATGGTGAAATTGATATAATTCACTGGTTCACTCAAACTCCGGCGTTTGCTTTCTTTTAATATGAATGGTTAGCACAATTTGTGGCAAGACCTAGAGCAAACAAGAAGTCGAGCCTTTTTATCCAGTTGGAGTGCTATTTTTCATTTATCTTGAATCCATTTAGTTACCTAATCTGAGAAAGATTCCTCTTTAGTGAAGGACGAAGAGCCTTTTCATAATAGGGCCAATGGTCTATACCTTCTTTCAGAGTCGCTTTTCAAATATGAGTTAGTGTTGGATGTTGCATCAAACTAACAAAGCGAAATGTAGTTACCAAACTTCCTATGCAAGATAGATTTTACTTTTAATTTTGGATACCCGCTATTTCCACTGCTGTTATATATCTAAGTAGCGATATGCCTATACTTCTAATTTTATCTGGCATTTATTTCCGATATTGTTTGTCTACTTGACTTTAAAAGGAGGCATGGCACACGACTCGTTTTAATACCGTTAGGGCATTAACTTTTTGATCCCTCACCGCCCTCGTCTGACGCATTGCAAGAAATTGAAAGCTTCTTAATTGCCTGGTCTCTCTTAATCCACATGGCGATGTTTTCCTCTGGAGAAGAGAGAAACCGAAAGAAGGAAAAAGTTGTCCTTCTCCCATTGGTTGTTCCCATTGTCGGTGCCCGTCGCCTGCCTGTGGAGGAAAAGAAGGCAGCATTCGGGCCCGTGCTGGCGCGGCTGCTAGTCCTCCCTGCCAAGAAGCTGAGACCTTGTTCTGGCAGCGATGCAGCTCTTACCCGGCCTTGCTCTCAACACCTACCTGCCCAACACTCGAGGTAAGTGACGCTCGCTGAGAGTAATCAACACTCATTCTTTGCAACTGTCGGCCCGTGTTTCTCGGAAAAACAATGCAGAAATGGCTGTTACTTCGCTCTCGGGATGGCCTTTTAATGTCAGCCTGATTGTTTTAGATTGATTCGCAATGAGTTGAACGGATCCACTGCACTTTCTGATTGTGTTTGGACGAACGCCTGATGGAGAGTTTGGATTTATCCGATTGTTATACGATGGATCAATTGCATTGAGAAGGGTGTCTTGGGAAATATTATGAAATCGTTTCTTATTCTTACAGAATTATCCCAAGTGTTAATCATAAGGTGACTGATGGATGTTTGTGTATTCAAGGTGATGATTACTTTTTATTAAAACTGCTTGAGTTTTTTTAATGTAAGCTTTGAAAATTGTTTCATTAACAGTGGACTATTTTTATATTGGTATGAAAGTAATACTGAATTTCTATTTCAAAATAGTTATTAGAATTTAAGACTTTCTCTAAATTGCTATACTGATATCCAAGTATCATTGGTAACTTGTAATTTGTAAATGTCTTTTAGAGTTTCCCATAAAATATTAACGTCCTGGGTCTGATTTTTACCCCGTACAAATTTTTCTCTATAAGGATATAACTTTTAGGATTGATTCACTGGAATAAAAGATTTTGAGTCAAAAAAAATTACGCATCTATCGTCTTTGGTACTTTTTTTACCCATCGCATCCATAAATTCATGAAATGGAAAATGAGAAATTATGCAATTACTTGAATTCTATTATTCTGTTGATTCTGATTTAATATCGTGAGTCGGTAGGAAGAAATGTTTAAATATAAATTGCCTTTAAAGTTTCTTTTTGGCTTTGAATATTTTATCTATCGCTTGCGATTTGAATAAACGTTCTCATGTTTTTGTTCGTTTTTCCGTTAAAGTTGGCATTTTATTCTAAAATGTTTCATAATCATTCAGTTGATAATCTGGCTCATGTTCATTGCATGTATTTGCATTTACATATGTGGAATTCGGGACAGTTGCATACAACGTTAACTCAATTTTTAGACAACTATTTAAAGCATTGCTGCTAACATCGAATGCATTCCGATGAAACAAATGCAGTTTCAAAGTTAATATGTTCTTGCATCGTAAATGCGGTTCGAAATTAACATTTGCATGCAATTAATAATTTCAAAGCCAGGGTTTTTCCTCTTTGGTGTGGATCGAGCAGGTGATTCGAGTCCAGGGTCAAAATCAGTCATTGCTTATCAGCTGCAGGCAATATGAGCCAACCACAAAATCGTTAGTCGCCTCTTAGTTGGTTATTTCTGCTAACACTTGTTTCGTCCCTTAACGGAATCGGTATGTTCGCGGAGTTTAAAGTTCGACAGGTCCATTGTTTTATATTGACTGATCTTAACACTTTGCATGCGGGCGCTATTTTCCACATTTCGGAAAATGTGGTAAACCCAAATCCAGCTTTCTGAATGTTAGTCAATTTGATATACAAATAAACAAAACAAATTTAAAAATAAACAAAACATTTCTTTGTCATAAAAAATGAGTTCATTTCTGTCTCCCACAGTTGAGATGAGTCTCCCGCTTTTAACGTTTCTTTTTCTGACTTTGATCAGTCTCCTACCTACAATGTGTTAAAAAGAAGAAACTAAAATAATTCATGTGAAGGATTAAAGTATGTAAATGATACTCTTTGGAAACCGTTTTGTTATTTCGATTGTTTCGTCTTAACTATTTAATTTATTAATGGTAAGTGCAAAAATCAAATGAAAATTTCTCTAGTGGTTTCAGTCGTAAAATGTTGCATTTGAAATTTACAGAATGGTGGATTTAAATCCAAGGTTAATATTTATTAAAAAAATGGCAAAGACTATTGCTATTCAAAGTAATTATAACTTGTTATATGTAAATTTTTAAAGAATTATTATGCCTTTTTTGAGGTCGTTTAGATTCCTTCAAATATTAATGTTTAATCGGTGATTTTGAAAAGACCATAAGTTAGTGACTGTTTTTGGAAGAAATTTAATTATATTCCAAAATGTAGCACAGATTTGGATTATACATCTACTCTCCAGAATTTTTTTAAAAAGAATCTCCTTTATTTTTAATTTTGAAATAATACATCGAACGTTTCATTTTAAGGCCTTTTGCTTTAACTGGCTCAAAATACATTTTAAAATATGCATAAACGTTTAACGTGTTTTTAACATATATAAAAAATAAAGAGCTCAAAATTTCTTAAATGCTCATTTGGAGGGGGGGGGGTGTATGAATTTTTAAAAAGAAAAGTGAATCTTGTTTTAAAATGCGCTTCATGATATAAACTTTAAATTGTAAGGAAAATTTCATATCTATTTCAATCTTTATAGAAAGACAGCTGCGACATGACAGTGTTTCCTGTCATTGTCGTTTTGAACCGGGTTGAAAAAGAATATTCGAAACAAAAGTACTCTTCTCTTGCAAAGTAGCACTGATAAAACTATTTTAACGGTTGAATGCAGGGAGATGAATATTGATCTATTTTCCATTATGTTAATGAGGTTTTGATATTAAAGTTTTAATAATAATAAAAATTGGCTTACATTTATTTTTTGATAAAATTTGTTTAGTTTTTTTCAAGAAAAAACTATTTTTTTATCTGTATACCTGTTCAGTTTGTTTTTGACCTGAAGGTAAAATCCGAATAAAATTGTTCAAAATTATTCATTTTTTTTCGAACCAATCTTGGGGAAAGGCCACATAAAAGATAACTCGTTATCTAGTTTGTCAACTAGTTCTTATATTTGCGTATGGTAAGGTACTAAGTAAAAATGGTTTCCTTGTTGTATTTGGTAATTTAACTTTTCGACTGGGACATTTCAGATTTCACATTTTATGTGGATATTCAGGTGGTTTAGTTGCTAGTTTGAAGTCCTGCTTCGTTTTGCATTGCATTGGATTTTATCGTATATAGTACTAAAGAGGATAGCTTACCTATAAGTGCATTAAGAAATTTATTCATTAGTATGGCAGTTGCTTGCATTTGTATGTTATTAAAGGACTGTTATTGAAATTGTAAATTTCTGTATCCTCTGATGAAATCCTGTGTTTCACCCGATTGTTCGAAGTCCGTTGTGTTAGAAACTAGTTTATTTGCGGAATTATGACCGGAAACTCCACATCACTGCTTTAAACAGCAGAATTGATTAAAATGTAAAGCTTGTCGGTTCCTTTTCCATTCATCAGATTCATACTGTTCTTGGTTCTATATATATATATATAATGAAATCCCCCATCTATATTTGGTTACAGTTAACAAGAAAATGTTTGTACTCTTTCCTGCTTATTATTCCAAAAGCTAGTATTAAATATTTTGAAAGTTGCTCGAATAATTGTAATATGAAAATTCAGACTTTTCCCAATTTCGCTAATGTTCGTGATGTAAAGCATTCTAGAGGAATTATCTAATATTAATGTCTTACAACTTTTCTCTCAGTCGCAAATATTTTGATTACTGAGGATAATTAATATTTAATTATGAATTTTAAGTTTTTCTCCCTAGTTAACTGAAGACTTTATAATTATGAAATTCTTTTCTTAAGAACTCGTTCTTCAAACTTTTTTTTTCAAGGGGAGGGGTCGTTTGGCGAGTTTTGTATTGGTTAGTGTATGTTAAGCCTAGTATCATTTTTTTTATAATTCGTTGTATGCGGACCTAGTATTAGATTGCATTAAAAGCATAGCCCTATTAACTTGCGTGAAACTTGAATATTTAACATCAACTTTTCCACTTCTATGGGCGTATGTATATTCATTTTCAAAATTACACATCTAACATGCCAAAATATATTTTAATGGAATTAAGATAATTTTTGACACTTTTTGAGATAAAACTTAATTGTATTGGTTTTCTGGATTATTGTATTTTTAATATTTTAGTTTTATAAATTTTGCTATAAATTAAAAAAATAAACTGAATTTTTTAAAAAATATTTATTAGTGTTAGACCACATCACTTTGATGATGTAAATAGCCATCATCGAGGGGGGGGATAGCCTAATGAATTAAAGAACGGATCTTGCGTGGCTGTCAAATGTATTTTATTCTTAATCTCTTTTCATGTAGTCCTTTATATTCCTGGTATAATTAGCTAGAAATTCTTTTAGTATTTCAGTGGCATGATTGCTCTTTAATTGTTAATTACCAGTTTTAAAAATAGCTAACTTATCAACAGAACACGTTACTTAATTATTAAATGTTTCAATTAGTATCCACTTTCAACTTCAAATATTGCCTCATCCTTTTTACAGTTTGTTTGTTAATGATTGTTATAAAAAAATATAAGAGCAAAAATTCAAAAACCGATTGTAAACAAATTTGTTTTAATATATAAAAAATTGTACTTCCTAAATACTAGCGTGAACCTTACATTAACGCATGTATAATTATGCATCCTGTTACTTTTCCGAATGCAAAGGTTAATATGTAATCTTTATTTGAAATGTTATTATTACAAATCTACTTTTAAATCTAATTGCCGTGTCGCTTTAAAACGGGGCATTAATTTAATTAAACAAACATCTAACTGACTATAGTATTTACCGTAACCTTGGAATTCTTATCTTGATATTTGAATTTCAACGCAAGCCCAAAACAGTTGAAACTTGACGAAAATCAGGATATAGTTCTTTATAGTTTCATCCTACATCAAAGTATTGACTCTAATGATGGAATAAATTTGTATTTCTAATGATGGAATAAATTTGTACAATCAAATAATATTAAACAGCAATTTGAACAGCATTTTAAACGAAATTTTTTTTTTCAAATATTGTTCGCTAATTTTGAATTTGTTTATACCACAATAATAGCCTGAATGACAGCATTGAAGTGAGCAAAAATATTTTTGAAATATAAAGAAATCGTGAAATGCGTTTATTTCTAAAATGGAATCATTCGAGTTGTCCAAACGTGAAAACTGTTGCGACATGAAACATTTTTCAGTCACTTAACTTTGCTTTTAAAATAACCGCTAATAATGAATTGGAGCAGACTTCGGAAAACCAGAAGGAATTTTATCCTTTCTTTTGTTGGTCTTCAGTCAACATCGGCATATTCTTATACTGGTCATCATCCACATATGAATAAAGTGTTCATTTTGTATACATTTTTTGTTCATAAATCTTTAAAGTTTTATTAAATCTTTACTTTAAAAAAATATTTGTGTACTTTATTATACGTCTAAATAATTTATTGTAAAAGTCAAGTAATAGAAATATTGTAAATTTCATTGTTTTAGGATAAATTTTATATCTAATTTAATGGCAGAAAACATAAGTGTACTATAAAGCATGCGTTCATATTTTTTTCAAAATAAAAAACATCAGCTTAAAATGCTGTTGCGCTATGATGAGATGCTATTCAAGAGTTGCAGAATTTCTGTTTGTTAATTTGTGTTGCAAGAGGTTTGTCTCTCAAAGCTCAAAACATTGTTTAAATGACCAAGATAGGGGAAATTGTACCAATATGTATTTTTAATGTATAACCTAGAAAACTGATAAAAAAATTAAATAACTAAGAAATGTTGATTGCCAATATTATGCAACAGTAAAATGTATTTTCAACTTTTTTTTAGTCTTGTCCTGAATATCAAGTAAATAAATGCATTTTATAAGAATATAGTTATATAGCTACACACACTATTAGCCATTATCAGTTCTGCTTTTTGATAAACACGCACGCACACGCGTTGAAAATGTGCTTTATACAAATAAAGTTTTTCATTTTTATTACTTGCATTTCTTGATCTAGAGGGGAAAAAAAAGTGTGCGAAGTTTATTAAGTTGAGCAAATTTTGAGAAAGCATCATGAAAAATTAAAAAAAGAGATAATTGTATAATTAATAACATTGTATTAAACTGGAAGATACCCAAAAAGACCCAATTGACCCTATCCAAATATTTCGAAGATGAAACTTCTCACTATTAATAAATGATTTTCTTAAGCAATCCTTTTTACATTTGTATAAAAGGATAAAAACTATTTTTAATTTTTGAAACAAATAACTTTATATATTTTAATTTTATATATATAAACAAATATTTTCACTTTATAACAAAGAATCATGTGACGTTAGAGCGGATAAGTGAGATTGTATAGTATTTCAAGTTAACTTCTTGTAAACTATTTGGGCTTACCTTAAAATGGGTAATTTGAGTATTTACCACGGAATATCCTCGAATCTGAATTGTATCGATTAATTCTTATAATGATGCAAGTATTTTGCTGTTGTTCAATACATTTTAAATTAATTGCTCTTTGTTTTTTAATACGGAACTAGTTATAGCGAAATATCGCAGGTAGTAAATCTCGTGTTAAGAATTCATTTAAAATATTTTATTGCTACCATGAATCTTTCTTCATAAATGAATAGAAATGAAATTATAAGAGAAAATCAGTTTTCGACATTTTTATTGATCTGGGATTAAATTTTGATTGAATGTTTAAATTTCATTAAAAAATAGCTTTTGTAAAAATTTATTTTCTATTACTGCTGAAAAACATGAAACCAAAATCGACATGATGCAAGATTTTCGAGTATATCAATTATGTCGAACTAATTTGTAAATTATCCACTTTCAGATGCACCATGAACTTGTTAGACTTGATATATTTTGATATGCAAAGTTGGCTTAATATAAAGAAGGAAGGGGGGAAACAATCCTTCAATACACAATGGCATTGTGTGGGATACTGTAATCCAAGCTTATTACAAAAGATTAACTTAATGTAAATTAATATTGTTAAATGAACTAGAGTATTTTTCTAGTATATTCGCGAAAAGTCATGTATATATCACAAATTTGAAAATTTTATTTTTAACACGAATTGATAACTGGAAATAGTTTACCTGTTCAGTTTTGCACTGTAATATTCGAATATAATTAGCTCCTATTTATATGCATAAACATTGATTTGTTTTGAAAGAATCGCTACACAATAAAACGCAGGTTTTCTGCAGATACAGAATACAAAAATGTTGAGTATAGCATTATACGAATTTCTCAACTGAATTATTTGAAGTTACGGACTGATTTGAATTTTGTAATCGTTGTCTGCTGACTCATACTTTCAAATCTTTTTTTATATCCAGTATCTGTAGTTCAGTGCTTTCTTAACATTTCAAGATTCTTGATTGTTTTTGAGATATTGATGTTTTCTACAGTTTCTTTCTATTTAATTTTAAACGAGGAAACTACTTCCAAGCAATGTGAAATTTGTTGAGGGGGGGGGGGACTTAAAATGCATTTGTTTGGGGCAGTTGGTCGGTTCAGTTCTCCATATTTTCTAGACTATTCGTAATAGGCATAGACGTTCGAAATCGTCTGCAATTATTTTCTTCAAATCAATGTTTTCACCATTTTTGTTTAAGCCATTGCATTGTTTCTGTATCTCACCGATGCAATTTTGTTTCTTTCGCAGGTGGCAGCATGAAATCGAGCCATCATTTCAGGGACCAGCTGTCCGTGATGACAGGCTGGTTCGACCAGTGGAACAACTGCGAGCAGACGGTCGCCCTCTACTCCCTCTTCAAGAAGATAGAGCCGGGACAAGCCCGCTTTCTTGCACAGGTGCTCGAACAGAACATCGCGCACTGCGTGGAACTGCAGATGCTCGAACAGCAAGCCAATGATCCAGGTACGCGACTTACCCGCCTCTTTTCCTCCTATATTTTTAACTAAGTCCGCATAGCCTCCTGTGTTATCCAGTATTGATATTCTGCATGTTTTGATTCTCTCAATTCATTTAGCCTAGTTCCTATGAATAAATAAACATACTGTCGAAGTAAATGAATTTGAAAATATTTCAAGACTACTTCAGGTTTCAGACACTTATGGGGGCACCAGAACATTTATTTTCAGTCATAAATTATTTTTAAATATTTTATCCCGTTTCTTTTTCCTATCTTAATGTAGTTTCTATCTTTTTCGTTACTGGGCATAGTTATATTACAGCAGAATTGAGACTTATAGTTTAGATGTTGGACCAATTTTTCTTTTCGCGTATCAGTATTAATTTAAACATCGTAACAATTAAACTTTAAAAAAATATTCTTGTCAAGGTTTATCTTAACGTTTTATGGGAAACAAATTGAACTTTGGATTGCAAAATGGAGTACGGCAAAATTGGGGATTTTATGTTATAGAATAACTGAAGTACTGATATGCGGGAATAGTGTAATGGAAACAGGGCAGGGGTCGTGGTGTCAATTTTGGGCTATGTGGTGGAAACAAAATACATTCTTTTAAAACTCGAATTTTACAAGGTGAGTTAAGAGACAAATTGGTCTGGACGCCTTTTATATTTGCTGCATCATAAAATTTTAAGGCATTGTAAGTTTTTTCCTTTAATCTATATGTTGAAAACCTATCTTTTTAACAAGTGCAGTCAGAAATTTCTTGATTCTGAATAGCATAAGAATCAACAGTTTCTTATTGATCAGAAACCTTCCAATTTTTTTAGGTCTCGGTGTATACTGTGTTTCGATGTTATAAGTGTTAAATCTAATCAGTTCCCTCCCCTCTAGTTTTCTCATAATATTCATATGAGAACTTGTTTTGCCTTCACTTTTGAAATATAAGAAAAATGCAAAATTAATATAATAAAAAAATGGAAGGGGGCGTTTGATTTTAACCATAAAAAATATCCCACTCTCACTTTTTCTTATATGGATTTGTTAATTTACAAACAATAGTATGGATTAATGAAAAGATGCAACTATAAATTTTTTTTTTTAAAGTTTTATTCTAGAATTTGAATTTTTTTTGTCTGTAACCCGTATTGTTAAATGTAGGTTTACTATTCCCCATACAAGATGGATTTTCTGTGATATCGTTTATCGAATCCATAACCGTCCTCTTATGAAATCTGTACCAGAGAGTATCGAAATAGAAAAATAGAAGAAATAATAGAAAAGTGATTCAAATTTCCAATATGATGAACAAACATTCACCTACTTTGAATTATTTTTGTAATCAATAATTAAAGGGAAATAACTTTGTAATCAATAATCATAGGGAAATTAACTCTGCACTCGGATAGTTCCTCACTCGAATGCCTCGTATATTTATTTTTTAATTTGAATTGTCCAAAATACCTATAGAGTAGCAAGACAATGTAATTTTTCTGGTTAATTTAACGAAAAAAAAAAATCAGTTTTTTTTCGGAGCAATATACAAGTCCATGTATTAGGTGAATAATTATGCATCGAATTGCTTTGCCGAGTGCAAAGTGTTACATTTTCGTTCCTTCATCATTTCGTTCTCCTTTGAGACAGGATGACCCATCTCCGGTCCCAAACTTTCAATATCCCTTTTATATTTTTATTCAGATTCTGTTGGTCTACTCTAGGTATCGAGTTTACCAATTAACATTTACATGATGTTATATCTAAAGTTTTGAATAAAGGTGGATTTGGGATTCTGGCAAAAGTCGATACCTAGTCTACCATTACAATAGGCTGTCTTCCTTAAAAGAATCTACTTTAAAATTGAATGTTCACGATGACAAATAAAATTTATGTTCGAATTTCCATCTATTTCAAGACTTGCAATCGGTTGTGAAATCGGTGAAATGTTTTACTTTGTTTTTATCTTTTATTTTCCTTTCTGAATAGTTTTGAATGGCATTCATAATTCATGAAACTTCATATCAAAAATTTAAAATGAAAAGCGTCCTCATCTCCTGACAGCATCCAAGTTTTTCAATTGTTTGTATAAGTTATTTGCTATTTATTGTTCTTATACGAATGAAGTTCAGAGATTAAAACTCGCAGTCAGGGGGAATTCCACCAAATTGCTTTAACAAGTTTGCCAAAATTGCATTAAGGTGGTCGCATGAGAAAGGAGATACTCGGGAGATTTTCGTTTGTTTATGATGTTTAATGGTTAAAGTCGCAGTTCGCTTGCTCGATTGCTCAATGTCCTAATAGCTGGGTAAGGTTTTTCTACAAGTCGCGTGTTGCCTGAGTAATGGAATGCGGCTCACGTAATTGCCTTCCGGTCGCTTTCTGCTCACTCAATGGGCAATTTAAAGGTTTTTGTTGCTGCAATCGGTGTCCAATAGATTAACGACTGACCTATTTTATTGGACCTGCTAGTTCTTCGGTGATTAAGCGGGTTAAATTTGAAATTTCACGTTTTCTTAATTGGGCATCAAATCCATTAACTTCGGGTTGAATCAACTGCCATTCAGGTGTAAAGCTAAAGATCGGAGTGCAAAGTAGTTGAAAATTTTTCACTCTGAGCAAGAAAAAAAGTAATGTGCAATTCGAGAAATGAAATATAATCCAAATCTTGGTTCGGTTCAAATTTGGGGGAACACCTGTGGAAACCACAGACCTTGGCGTTTTGTTTTTATTTATCGGATGTGAAGAGCAGTTGATTTTTATTTTCAAGATTTATGGTTAGAGGACACGTAAGCTTGATTTCTAAAGTCCGACCTAAATAATTTCAGCCTGATTCCTGTACCTTTAATCGGATTCATTTATCCCAAGTATTCTTTTGTATGATTTCACTTAAAAAGTATAAATTTTTTGTTTGATTTGGATCAAATCTTGAGATTTTGTAAATTTGCAAATTGGGTAATCTGACTCATTTTAAGTTTTAGGAATGCTTTTATTGCTATAGATAGGAATACGATTTCAGCCGACCTATTTGCTGGATTTCGCAAGTTTAACGGATGGACTTTAAAATTATTTTCTTTGCACTGAGCTTGTAGATATTTATTGCAGAGTAGTTGAACGTTTCAAACTTTTCCATTCGCGAGTTTTTTAGGTCTTAAATTGTGGATTTACAACTTTGGTTGCAAGTTTGTGGCATTAAAAAAAAAAATTGATACTGGTAAATTGCCTATTTTATTTTCACCAGTTCATTATGAAAACAAAGATTGATCTTAAAATGAGATTCAATTTTTTGAAAGATTAAATGTGCAGTGTCAAAATTCTTGACACTTCAAAATTTTATCTTGCTAACGCAATTGGAGGCGATAATCATACTGTTTTAAATGCCGTAATTTCTTGCGTATTATCTGCTAAAATTATTTTCAGGACATAAAATATCGCGAATTTCCTATCGACTTTTTCGATGATCGGTACAGATTATCTGATTTTTTTTTTATCAGGGCTAAAATTAGCACCAGCTAATTATACACCGCCGCGGATAATATGCAGGGAATTGTGGTAATTTATTCCTTTTATATAAACTCTTCAAGTTTTGGCTTTGATTTTCATCGCATTTAAATATTTTCCATTGTCAAATCTTATTCATTTGCTTGTTTTGCTGAAAGAGACTAATAAGGCAAAATGCATGAATGCACTATTTTTTAATTTAATGTAATTTTATCTCTCGCAATAATTTAGTTTGTACAAATTGATACTTGAATTATAAATTCCAAATGTATTTCGTTCAAATGGGATAAATGTTTCATGTAACGATTTTTACCCTGCATTTTGAGTCAGTCTATTCAGTCGCATCCCGATTCAAATCTGTATTTTTGCTTGGAACTCTTGAAAGTACTGATTTTTTTTGGGAAATTATTTCAAGTCCAGAAATTCATAATGTTTATCCTGGTTTTATTTTGGCTGTGCTCCGTAAGCAGTTTATATATTTTTTTAAATTTCCTCGTACGCTAAGAGAAAGTGTCGTAATCGTTAATCAAAATTTCGAAGTCAAATTTTTAATTTCGTCTCTTCAGAATTCCTTGCGTTCGAAGAACAGGTTAGGAAAAACAAATTTTGGAATTCTGTCTGTGTATATATATAAAGGCGATACCTCAAAGACTTTGAGATAGACAGATGAAATTTGGTATGTTGTCTTTACAACGAATTTGTTGATATCAAATTTAAAATGAAATCTTATTTTAAGGAAAATTGTCTGTCCTTCTGGATGAACGCGATTATCATGAAACGGTGTCGGATGAATAAACTTTGGTACACTGTTTTTGCATCTGAAGAAACCAAATCGATTAGGAGTTGTTTAGGGGAACATTACTCTTGCTGGTTTATTCTATAAATAATTGCGATTGATGTTGGTTTAAGTGGCGCAGGCATAAATTTAATTTTTTGGTGAATATGTGAACGTTTGCTTCCTCCCCCCTCCTTTTCCCATAAATGAGCTTCAAAATACTGCCCTTCTGAGTGCTAATGCCCCTGGAAAAACTGTTTGAAATTAGCTTCTCCAAATGAGGATTCCGAGACATTTTTTTGTGTTGTAACTCTTAATACCATTTTTAGTTTGTCGTAATCGTATCAGTATTTGAATTAACAGGACTTCGCCTTATTATACACGAGAAGAGTAAACAATGTCTAGCCAAATGAAAGATATGGTTGCTTCTTTTTACTTTTTCGTATACGAAATATAAAAAAAAATATTGTAATCTTCAAAAAAAAAAAAAAAAAAAAAAAAAAAAAAACGAATTTGAGTTTTTGACGAGTTTCTACTTTCGAGCCTTCCTGAGTTATAAAAACATATTTGTGGAAATTGTAATTGGCAAAGATAACTCAAACATATTGATCGACTGGGATGAAATGTGGTGTGCAATCTTTAAGTTGTAGATTTCTGAATTTTTTAGCTAAATCCGCTCAGCGATAGTTTGTTTGGCTGTTTGAATACGAGTTGGCAAGATGAATGCGAAATGACTGAGACTAGATGTATTTAATTGCGTACGCCAGATTTAACATCTCTACTGTTGGCACTAATCAAATTTTGAGCCAAATTCAATAAGGGATTGAATGTCTGTAGATCTGTACTTTCCAAAGTATGTTAAACGCTATAATTAATCGCAATGACTTAAATATATCAAATGGTATGGGATTTTGTGACTGCCATTGTAATAGCGTGTCGAATTCTGGTTTCAGTCGGTTGGGAAGAAACGCGTCTAAAACAAATTCATCCTCCTTTAAGAGTATACGATAAAGTTTTGAGAATGTCTCGTACATGTTTTATATCTGAGCTGCGTAAGATGTTGAATGTTTTTCTGCTCATTTGTGTTGGACACTGTTCATTTTTGTTTTGCAACCCCCTCCCCCTTTTCTGATGTAATTGGTATTTTTAGTTGATATCAGCCTTTTCGTTTAAGCGTGAAGGAAGAGATTCAGTACCCTATTTTAGCATCTAAAGTATAAATTCTGAAAATTTTTGAACCAAATAAAAGGGCTTGGCCGTCTAATGGTCTGCATACATCCGACTCTAAAAATATCAATACCAAACAAATAAGGACAACAAATAACACCAAAAAAATACACGTTGATAATTTTTGAAGAATGGTGTTTAAAGCAAGTTTGGTCTTACTGGTCTATGTAGGAAGTATGCTGAACTTTTTACTTTTTAAAAATTGAAAACATACCACCGTGTGCTGCCTTATTGTATGGAAAGCAAACATCTTGCTCGTATGGTAGAAAGCGAAGGCAGAAACTTCTCAAGGTTGAAAAGTTTCACTGCGTGCGTCTTCACGATCGGATGCCTTGTCTTATAATTTATTGCGTTTTCTCATATCCGCTATTCTTTTGTTGAAGGTACGAGAAGAGTGACGCGTGCGAGTGTAACTGCATGCTGTGCCGACGCGTTTGATCTCTTCCGTACTTTCTCGATTCTCCTCTACCTTAGGTAATGAGGTTGTGTGTGAAGGTAAGCTGGTGACTTTTTCTTAAACGGTCTCTTGAAGATTAATTCTTTAGTAGTTGGAACAAATAATTATAAAATCTCCCCAAGTTCGTATGTATTTGTGGCAGTGTCGAATATCATTTGTTCCGATAATTTGTTATTGACGCTTGCTGGGTGAAGTATATCTTCGAGGCTTTGGCTGTCACTACTTCAAAGCAGCGTAAAAACGCACCTCTTCGAGTCGCAAATTCAAGAATTTCTAAAGTATTGTTTTGAGTAGGATGTTTATATTTTCCTTATTTAGAATTACTATAGTCAGAAGAATGGGAACATATATTCGGCTTGGCCATTAATTTCCAGAAAGGTCATGAAATAATGAGTACTTCTTTAGCTTATGGCAGAAAATGTTTTGAGGTGCTTCTTACTTCACTGGAATACACATTCGGGTGATAATAACCCGTGCTGTTTTTGCTCGTCTTTCCAGTGTACCAAATTTGGCAACTAGCATCCTAATTGATCCTCGATTGCAGTTAAGAAAATTTTGAGAACTGTGGCTTATGCTTAACAAAATTATGTAGTCAGGTGATAGCTTGTTCTTCGGGAACTCGTCTGTAGTGTTACTTTTTAAATTTCAGTCTTTGGAGCAGCAAATCAATGCTCCATCGATACTTAGTCATTTTTTGAATGAATGAAATATATTTCTTTGGATTCGATATTCTATCGTGCGGCGCGGTGTAGACAATAGAGCTTTTGCTGTATAAAGGTGAAACTCTACAATTTTTAGAAAATTAACATGCAAGGTATGTTTACAGTAATGAAAGATCCTTGTTAACTTTTAAAACATTCAATGAATATAAGCGGCTATGTAAAAGTAATAAAATAAGTTTTTACTCGTCAGAAAAGTTTAAATAAATCCAGTATTCTATTTCTAGAAATCAAAGCTTTAATGTCTTAACTTTGATGTCTGTAAAGGTTAAAACTATGAAGTATATAATCGCCGTTGCTTTTCTATGATCGAACTCTGGCAGTGACATTGTTCTAAGTATTCCATTTGAATGTGTGGTACAAAATTTTGATAATGGAAACCAAGAACTTCTCTGAATAATTTTATAAAATTTATCTAATTTTAATTAGAATCGTATTTGAATGTTTATGCTAGTTAATAGTCGATTAATTTTGAATTTTTCCCTTCATAATCTACTACTTTCATATAGTTGAAGTTAAAATTTTCGCTTAGAAGTTTTTGTAACTATGAAAGTGCTTCCCAGTGTTCATATGCATCTTATTACGCGCTGTTTGAGCTTTCGTAATTATTAAATGTATGTCTAATCCGGAACTTTTCCCTCACAATCGAACATATTTAGACGTTATTAGTACTTTCATTTCTATTTTTCTTATAAGAGATAGCATCCCATGAACATCTCCCTAATGGTGGTGAGGGAACCTGCAAATCCCTGAAGGTCACAGCAAGTACATTGGCAGCAGTAGAACCCCTCCCTTAATTTTCATATGCAGTGGCGCAATATATCGTATTTTGTGTTTTATAGTGAAAAAGTGTAAGAATCGAATATCAATTTTGAGCCACATCCTTTCGACTGAGTTTTAAATTTTAATAAAGGTGTAATTTGGTCACAAGATCGTATATGAAAATCCATTCACTTGAGTCGTTACATTTTTTTAATCATCGTATTTATGTATTTGCAAACCGGTATTTATGTATTGCATTGTGCAATATTGCATTAAGCAATATTATATATTATTGAATATTTAATATCGCATAAAATTGTACATTTTTGCGCAATATATATACAGACTGACAGTTGCAGATGGATATATAATTTAAAATTTAACACACATTTGCATATCTGATAATAAAACGATGTGCCGAATATTATGTAGTTCTGCATTTGCGTTCATACGAATAGGCAGGCAGGCAGACTTAGACGGATAGAAATCGACAGGTTTGGTGGTGGCACGTATGCTTAATTTTTAGCCCTCTAACTCAATGTTTCAGAGTTACCGTGTTCATAGACAATTCCAAAATTGTATTTTTTTTATATTCGAACAGATTTAAAACACGGAGATTTATTTATTGAGATCAGATTTTTAGACAATGCATTGTATGCCTTGTATAAGAGTTAATAAAATCGCTATTTAGTATCTGAATTAGTCACAGCATTATTGCAAATATATGCCGTGGAAATAAAAACGAAAAGGAGAGAACGGTGTTGCTTGCGATGAAACTTTGAGAAATAATGCATTTCTTCAAGTTAAATTTTCGGAAATTATTTTGCTTTTAACTTGATCAGACTTTATAAACTCTTGTTTGGTGTACTATATTGAAATTCATAACTCTTGCACCCATGAAAACGAACCAACCAAAATGAGGATCTTCGATTTATAGTTTGGTTCGAAGTAGTGAATGCAATTAATTTGGGTGATATTCTAGTCTGGCAAGACTATTTTTTAAACCTAAATGTACTTTTAAATATAGCATTTAGGTTAAAAAGAATTATCGCATGTATGTATTGTGTTCTGAATTTCTCATTTATGGATAACAAATTTGCAAGTCCTGAAGCATCTGACATTTGATACTTGAGACATACGAATCTCAGACTAAAAATGGTCAATTACTCCATTTGCAAACATTGAAGATAAGACTGTTTCGGGGATTGTTTCGAATTTTAATGATTTCATTTGCTGTAAATTTCCATGTAGACCAGCTAAATGCTATGTCCATATTACCATTATGACATTATGTGAAGAAATTTCCATTGGGACAATATCTGAATGAAAAAATTTTCCTTGTGTGAATGACACTAAGCGTCAAAATGGCACCTGTTAGGGACGTTTTCCTGTGGAGAGCCTGTTGTCTGCGACATTGACCGATTCATATCATTACTATTGAAAATATGGAGCACAAAATGCAACAAAGAGTAATTTAATTTTGGATGTCAAACGTTAAAGTACTTCCTAATTCAATTTGCTTTGTGCAGGTATGAATCGCCGCCTCCGGGGGTCGTTTATTTTTAGAAAGTCGTGAAAATTCTCTTCACTGATGGCCTACATCTTTCCGATCGCGAAAGGGTTGCGAGGCACTGGACCTTTTTTTCTCGAAGTATGTCGGCGGGTCGTTGACAGTGAAATGAAAGCGGGTCGCTTTCTCCGCACTTTCTTCTCTAACCGTTCCACTTGTTGGACCGCGGCTCGCACCTCTTGATACGTAACAGGTTTGACACATTTCTCCTACGCGGCGAAAGGAAAAACAAAGCTTCTAATCGCTCTGTTTTTACTTCCTTCGCAGCCGTTATATTTAGGACTCGTTCATGCGGGAATTGACGAGTTTACTTTTTTAAATATGGGCTGGGTTTCGATCCTTCTGTGTTTGCGGAAATGGTCCCGGTCGTAAACCTTGGCCTCGAGCGTACTAGGTTAAGGTGCATTTAAAGCAGTTTGGTACAGATGCTAGTCCTATTACACTATTTACAGAATTTGCAATAACAAATTAGCTAGAGCTTGCTAACAAATTCGCTTCAGTCAGGTTAGTTTGGTATTATACAGGTATACAAGATTAATGCATTATATTTATTATGCATTGTTTTTAATTTGCGATAAATTTAATGACTTTCTGTGTTTGTAGAATCTCTCGTAATACTGTGGATAAATCCGATTGGAATACGTATCAATTACCGACTTCATTCTATAGTTGTATACCACAATGACACCATGTACTATCCAGACGTGGTACTTTTACGTTTTGATTGAATTTTTATATTATAAACAGAAGATGGGAGAGTATATATAATTAAAGCTTCATATTAATCTTATGCCAAAATACCTTTTGTTGCTTAAATAATCCAAAATGAGTTACTTATTTTATTCAAAGATGCAAATCTTTATGTATGACTTGTGATTACAAAACATCAATTTAATAACTGCTGTAGGTACCAACGTCTTTCCGCGAACGAATAAGGATATCGCAACACATTTGCTCAAAAAGGTCATTGACTGAAATGCAACGCCCAAATCACTAAGAAGGTTAAATATCAAGATGTCGGTTTTTTTCATTTTTATCGTACCTCTTCCAGTCGACGAACATTAAAATATTTTATTTTCTGTAGATTTCGTCATTTTCCCCTATTAAACCGGGAAGCTTTCCAGCGATTTTTCATGTTTCTGGTTCATATATGAGCTATCCTTTTTCAGTCTTTACCGCTAATTCATACAATTATAAGTTTAATATCTTATATAAAATTGGCTGGAACTGAGAGCTAAAAGTAGCAGCTATGACTATATAGTGGCTTTTAAATTACTTGAACCAAAAATTGTTACATTCAACTTCTCTTTAGGTGAAATGCAAATGATGCAAGTAAGAATGTGAAGTTTTATAAAGAAATCTTCTAAAGATTACTTCAGAATAAGTTACAAATGTTTATTACTTGAATAATTCTTCTTATAGACTTTTTACGATAATATTGGTAATGTTAAATTAAATGTTTAGAATCTTAAATGTAAATCCTTAAACCGATTTGGAAAAATCTGGATATACTCCAAGTTAACTTGGAGTAATGAATCCTCATGGAAACGCACTCTTCCAAGATGACTCATACCTAGAGTTGTGAAATTGATTTCTGTGTATTGTTTTGGCTTGCTTACAAATGTATTTTGAAATCATAGAAATAAATTATACTTTGAATGTCCAGTCGAATCTTCTTAATAAGTATGGAGTTTCTTTCCATTTATGCATTTTCTAATTCTTTAAATCGAGATTGAGATTCCATTCACTGAATTCTTGAAATTGAGTTTTTAAATATGTTGATGATGGAAGCCATCAGTTTTCCCGAATGCCGAAAATGGCGCTGCTAGTGTTCCGTTGGGCAACTCCGTGTATCGAAATGCCAACTGTTGAAACCACTGCCTTTGGGAGTCGTTCCAGAATAGCAGAACGCAGGTTGTCGCTTCCAACTCTGGCTGTGGGGATTTGGTGGCCCGATATAGAAGCGTAGGCTTGTCATCCGAACAGAGTGCCAAGAAAGATTCCTCGATTTCGCAACCTCCGACTACCAAAACATTTCATCTTAATCGAAATCGTTTAAGAGGGTGATGCGTCGAGTTATGAGTGTCGAAATGTCTGGCTAGTAGATTATTTTTCGGTAAGCGGTATCGAGGGGGATGTTGTTGGATCAGACATCGTTTATAATGTTAAATTTAACAATTTATTGAAGTTGAAAAGGCTAGATATTTTGTCGCAATATTCGATTGGAAATGTGCTAATCATAACTAAGCCTTCTTTAAATTTCTAGATATTTCAATGTGATTAATCAACTATATTGCTCTAAATTTTATTTTAGAGTTATTTCTTCTGCAGGTTTTTAAGAATTCACTGAAAAGGGCCATTTCTTTTTAATGTAAAATGTATGTTAGCTTTCTAAATGTGAAACTCAAAAGATCAAAAATATTTTGAAGCGTTTTATTCATTACTACAAACGGACCTGGCGTTCAGTTTGATGTCGTGAAATTACTGCATTCAGAGAAGTCAAATTGAGTGTCTACCTACTCTCAATTTAGAAGAAGGCATAATTCAATGCACGAATGATTTAAAATGTTTATGTGCGTTTTAGAAAATTGAAAGGAATTGAATTCGCACACGAATACTTATCAAATGATTTTGCTTGAATATATCAGTTTTTAAATGCATTTAAATCCTGTCCAATCTTATGCAAGCAACATTTTTCATTTCCTCTTTGTTGTCTTCGTTTTCATCAGCTATTGCGATTGTCATTTATATGTAGTTTGGGAAGGGGAATCCCTTTGTAGTGAATTGTTAGAATGAAGATACCAAACGATTTGACTGTCAGTCTTTTTGTGAATAATTTGCTGAACAATTCGATTATGGCGAACCAAATTAACTATTTTGTTTTAAAATTGGTTTAATTTCTTTTGCGGAGAGTTATGCGGTATTTTATCGTACTTTAAAAAAATTCTACTCGATTCCTTTTTTTCTCGAGAAGTTAGAATTTTATTAGGAAGATGGCATTTTCTTCCTGTTACTTTCTGGCGTAATGAAGATTTTGGCTTTTTTTCAGGAATCAGTATTTTTTTTTCGTTATCGATAAATATTGTCGATAAATGATTAAACAAATCCTCACTTCCAATCCTCATTCTCGCATATTGTTACTTTCAGAGAAACGTATGCATTTTTAAATATTGTCGAATATTCGAAGCATTTCCTATTTGGTTTTTGCCTTACTTTACTTTTCCTAAACTGTCATTCGATATATGGAAGAATTGTAGTTTAAAAATATTCTACTTGTATATTGATGGCTTGTTACAAACACAGCATGCTCATTTTACACCATTTTCAGCTACCATTTTTATTTGTCTGTAATTGTAACGAAGGGTATCCCTAATACGCGGTTAAGAAATTCTTGTATAAGAAGCAGATTTTAACTTTTAATAAATAATTAGCTTTTAGACTGGTAACTGACTTCTTGATCCATTGTCGATAAATAGATTGTACCTTTGTAGAAGTGTCGGAGCATGTGTTCATTGTTATGTGTTGGCCACAGAATGCCAAGTATTTCTATCCATGGCAATTCGATCATTCGATTTACCTACGGTGCCAATATGGGGAGGGGAGGGGGTAATTAATATTTATATTAGGCTGTATATTGAGAATATGCAATATTTGAAAACAATCTTGCGATAACTCTAAAAGTTGCATTATGTTAAATACTTAAACTAACCAATATCTCTGTCTCGATCGATATTACTAAGGTTGCTATATTTTTCTGAACTAGGCATTAGACTAAAATTAGGTAACTGTGTTCTGTGGTCATTTGAGTAGAAAATTATTCGTAAGCTTGTTTTTTTTAACTAATACTTTTTTAAAAAAAATTACGAACGAACGGACATTATAGGTCATTTTATTCCATTCTCCATACAACGCTATGGTGGCGATTCTTAGTTATGTCATGCATGATTTGCCGCCAGGGGAAAAAAAAAAAAAAAAAAAAAAAAAAAATTAAGGGCTGATAATTTCATGGTGTGTAAATAGAATCTTTCTCCCTTTCTGAAAGTTAATTTGATCAAAGAAATGAAGATCATCATATTCTATATATAGTAAAAGTTGCGATTGATAATCCTGTAAGAATCCTAACTTTCTTACAGATAGAATCTAATTTAACCTTTCAATAATTTTAATATGAAAATGTCACTTTTAATCACATATTCGTAATCTGTGATGTCTTGCCACTTTTTTTGCACTTAAGAGTAATTGTATTGCGAATCGATAGTATATTACTACGACGTCATCGTCTGTGGCAGCTTAGAGATACTTTTGAAAAAAGTCTGGCTTTGTGCGAGGGAGCCGCTGCTGAGGTGTGTTTATGACATTGTTATGCGGTGGGCAACGACACGTGCACGTTAAAAATAGTACCTGCGTGTCCCCGATCCGATTCGCAGAACATCTCTCACGCATCCTATGTTGTGATGCGTCATTAGGCTTTCTCCGTCACCCTACTAATTTTAGGCCCCTCTTCCACCTTCGATAGGATCCGTCCAGATAGTTAGTGGCAGGAGAAAAAAAGGGGTGTCACGCTCGCTTCCGGATGTAGCCACCAATGAATCCTCTGCACCCACGGATGGAACTCTGAAATGTTCGCTGGTGGTGTGAAATACAGTGGGAATTAAAATGTACCAATTTCATCGAATCGCTTCATAATCATGCTAATAAGCAGTAACCAGAATGGCAACTGTATTTCTAATGTAGTTTTCTGCATGAACAATGGCACATATTATTTTTGCAATTCGTCTCGAAGTTTTTAAGTGCCTATACGTTGAATAATATTGCTATTCGAAAACTGCAGGGTGAAAAAAAAAATTGTTCAATGGGTTGCTCTGTAGAGCGTGTTAGATCTAGAACCACCAAATTTGGTAATTACCTTCTTGGGTATGTTTATTAGAAAAGGGTCCTCAAAATTTCAGTAGGCATTTTAATTAAAAATGAGTAACTTTTCCTCTTAACTTAGGAGCATATTATCACAATTTTTTATTAGTCTTTCCCAATTCGTTTTGTGCAATTTTTTCCTGAAATTTCAAAATTTCTAAAATTAATAAATTTATTGGTGCAATGGTTTTTATTGTAATGAAATTCGGTATATTTTTAATCTTTGTATCGTGTTCTTTTGACTACTAAAATTGAATTTTTAGACGCTAATTTCAAAATAGAATTTTTATTTTTTTTAGATGGATATTCTATTTATGAATTCTGTAAAGTGAAAATCATTACGCGTGGAATGCATCGGTTGCAATCAACCCAGAACAAATCGAACCTAAAGCTATGTTAAGATATTTCGAATTACAGGTTCGAATCTTTAGTTCTGTAATTTGATTATGATAGCTCAGTTTTTTTTTTCTTTCGGTTTTTCATTTGTAAACATACAATACATAAACATACAATTCAAATACGTGAATGAAACTGCAGTCTTCAAGTTAAGAAAGAAAACAATATTTTAAAGGGCTTTCCGTATTTTTTTTTTAAAGCGCTTTGTTTCATTTATCAGATTTTAATTTCATTCAACTTCTGAAATTTTTATCGCGCAAGTAGATTTGAAAGCTTTAAGCAGGTTGTTCTTTATTATGCTAGATTGTTTAACTACCAGTTTGGATAATAACAGTTATTTAAGCTAGATTAAGCTTATTTTCCTTTTCAATACAAATTGAAAATTACTTAAATACTAAAATTAGACTTGAAACCTTAGGCAGTAGTATACCCATTGGGTGAAATTTGTCTTGACTTTGTCAACAGAAATAATGGAATGAAGATTAGCCCATGGTTACTAGTTCGAATCTTTTCTGTAGCTGGAAGTTCTTCGTAGAATATCGGTCCACTGTAATTTTTATTTTCTAGCTTAAATCGATAATTATTTTTATATTGAAAATCCTGTTTCCACAAAGAGAAAACGGAACAAGCCTCTGTAATAATGAAATGATTATTTCGTCTGACAAAAGGGAAATAACCTTCAACCCAATTCTCTGTAGGCTTCTTCAAACATTGGGCTAGGTCTCCAAGCTGTATCTGATTAATTGCGAATTAAATATTTGCGTCATAAGTTTTAATATTGATGTAATATTAAATTTTACTGTGAACTTATAAGTGAATTTTTTTACCTTATGTAGGACATTTCACTTGAATTGACCCAATAATCGAGTTGTTTTTACTTTAGGAAAACTTAATGCAAGAAACCAACAGTTGGTTCAGGACCAATGTTAGATAAGTCAAAAACAAACAGTGCTTGGTGTTGTGTAAACTCGTGGTTAGCATGTCGATATCCGCGATCTGTAACTGCACTGCTTTTGAGGAAAGTTGTCAAGGCGAACCACCTGTATGTATATATACTGTGTCATTTACTGCGAGGGCCACGGGTGACGTTTTCATCCTCATAAGGCCACCGTTACGCATCCCACGTGGACTCGTCTGCTTGGCGTGGGGCGGAAGTATCTTTTTTATTCTCTACCCTCGCAACCATCCCCCGTGGAGTAGGCTGTTGAGCGGAGGAATGCCGTGCTCTTGTCTGCGCACTTCGAATCTGATCTGATTTGATTTCTATATTATACGTATTTCGATAGTATTTCTAAATAATTGAATAGTGAATCCCGATTATGTGATATGTATTCATATATTCCGAAGATTTATTAAAATCGAATACATCTAGTGTTTATTCACGGATTAAAATTCCCCGTATAAATTGATCATACTAAATATTTTTGATTTCTATTGCCATTTTCCAGGGTCATATGTATGTAATAGAATATGGAAATCCACCTGCCCTGAAGAAATGCAAATTAAACGGACAAATTCTGCACTTGACTGCCGTGAAGGTTAGGCTGAAAA
>JAPMOR010082445.1:239343-274379 GCA_026543865.1 Argiope aurantia | reverse complement strand
TACCGGGGTTCGTTTGGATAGTGGGAGTGATATGGTGTGTAAAGAACGCTCAATCAGCAGGCAGAAGTAGAATAAAAACAACGACGTTTATTTACACGAAGACACACGCATGACAGCACAAAGCGACAACTATATACAGCACAGAAGACGATTATCTTCACCCGAGACGTGTAGCATACAACAGCATACAACCAGAATCTACTGCAGACTGTAGCGCACAGCTCAGTTCAGCACGAGCTTGACTCAGTCGCTTCTACTTCTCCGACTCTGGCTCGGATTACTGACTTGACTTCGTCGATTCCGCTGCTCGGACTACTCCGTCGTCTCCCCGACTACTGGCTTCGTCGTCTCCCAACTCGGACTTGGCTCTCTGGCAGCCGCAGCCCCTTTTATAGGTCTCAAGAGGCGGGGCTAGAAGCCTCTCAACCAATCAGGAACGTTCGAGGCGTATCTCGGTTCCTACTGGACGGATCGGGAAAATTCTCGAAGTTTCGAGTATTATCTATTTTGGCGCCAAAGTCGCCAAATGGTCGCCAAGCTCCGGGACCTTTGACGCGCCACCTGGACTCTGTCCCATTCAGATGACTGTAAAACTTTCTTTCTATTGATGGAATAAACTATGCTGGGAAGCCGAATTGCAGGTTTGTAACATTATATATATATATATATATATATATATAATAAGTTGTCTCCCGAAACTTCCTTGCATACTTCTTAATAAAAGTATTTCCACATTTTCTTCCAGCATAAAAATTGGCAAAGCTGTGAACATCCCAAAATTCCAGATTTTTATTTTCACTGTCTCGTAGGTAAACATTTTGCTTTTAGTAGTATACAGTGAAGAAAACCGATTATGCGTTTTGGACGCTCATTTATAGACGGAATGAAACAAAATTTCACTCAAAACTACAATTTTAATTATAAAGTTACATACCAAATTTCATTTATCTAACTCATTGCATTTTTGAGTTATTGCATTTAGATACATGCAAAAGTACAAGCCGAAGGACGGTCAAACGGTTGACAGATTTTATTCAAATTGCTACAATCTACATTTACATTTTAGGGACTAAATGTCTGTACCAAATTTTATCAGTCTAGCTCTTTTCATTAAGAGATTGTAGCTATAAAGTTCACTTGTTCCCAAACAGGCAATCCCTAAATGAATTTCGTCCGAATTTAATAGAAATCTACAAATTTGGTATAAAGGCCACAAATCGATTTCGTCCAAATAGCTCAAAACATCGTTCAGTTATCGTGTTCACAAATAAACAAATTCCAAAAGTGATATTTTCGGACTCTAGCGTGAAGATTGTTTAAAATATTAAGTTCGAATTCTTCGACAATTAAAATATTTTTACTTTGTACAATTTATATACCAGAGAGTAAAAAAATAATTGTCTGTCCAATTTCAGACAATTTTAAAAACTTGAACTAATAAATATGACTTCAATTTTTATTGAAGCGAAAAATGTTAACATATTTTAACTGTAGGGAACAATTAAAATAAAAAGTATGAAATTTCGCAAAGGCGTCATCTTTACAAACAAATGTTCCTTTTCGAAGTGAAAGTGAAAGTTCCACAATCAGTGCGATGAAATAGAATTATTGCTCATTCCCTTGAAATCTAGAACACATCACTGCATGTGCAATGACAAGTGAAGATATGACGCCCCTAGATAACACTTCAAAGTAAGTTTATCAGTGAGTAATAAAAATAGTTGCTTTTATTTGACAACTCTGCAATTTATAAGTGGCGCATCAATTGCTAAAAAGAGAGAGGGAGAGAAAGAAACGAAAAGTGAATATCATCAAAGGAAACGGGCTAAAATGTATGATAAGGTAAAAGTATTTTTTTGATAATGTGGATATGAGCGATGCATGTAAAGTGAGGGTTGTGGTTGGAGGTCCTAACAACGGTCCAGCATTACTCTTCATATATTATCTAACCACCAAATTCCATTTACCCAGACGGATATTTGTACATTGACGAGATGCAAACAACACGGGAATGAAAATACGGATTCAAAACAATAATATCTATATTTATACTTATAATAAATCTCAATGTGTGTGTGTGTGTGTTGGCGCTCTACAAGCCAGACCCTTCAACCTACAGCTACCAAATTTGGCACGTGTATACCTTGGAAGTCGGGAATGTGCACCTGGGGGTTATGTTTTCGAATTTTTAATTAGAATTTTATTTATTTAAAAATTAAGCGAAATTTTGGCGTGTTTTTGCTATAACTTCCGAAAATATTACCGCACAAAAAAGATTTTTACATCAAGTTAAAGATCAAAAATTTATCTTTTAAATGATACCAATGTTTTAACCTTAAAATTAAATTTCTATTTTTAATGAATTTTTAAATAAATATTTTAACTATATTTTTCAAAAAATTTTTTCGTACAAAATAAAAATAAAATTTAAGTTGCACGAGCACGTTTCGCATTCATGGGAAAAAAATAGCTTTTTTCTAAGTGTTGCCATCACATTGATTAAAGCTCCAATTAAAAATAAATTAAATCTTTTCGGAAATGAAATCGTCTGTAGGAAATGAAACAAATAGGAAGTATTATTTTTTTTTCTAAAAAATAAATTCAAGAAAAATTATTTTATGATCTTTTACTCTCTCTATATTATTAATCCCATAAATCAGTTTTATTTTAAGGCAAGTTTTGTTTAATACGAACAGGATATCCATTCAAATCAGGGCCACACAGCTAATTTGCAAACCTTTAGTAAGACGCAGATCTACTAAAATGGTCTAAATGGAAAATGATTATATTTTATGGAACTTGATTCAATAAATGCTCTAATAAATAACGAATTTTTGATTTTACATAAAGCTTCTGTTGTGGAAAACACGATTAACAAAATGTCCTTGAAACACTAATATTTTATAATAAATAATAATAAAGATGATAAATAAAATAAAACGCTTGGTTTTATTAAAAAATATTATTATATTAATTGCAATTTCATCATTTCCACTTTAAATTAAAGTTGAAGTTTTACCGGAAATGACAACAAATTAGCAAAATATATATAGTAAATTGAACGAAACGATCTAAACAACAGTATAAGTTTGGTATGACTATCAAAATTTGAAGATTAAAAATGTTTTGTTTGAGAATCTATTAAGAGACCAGTTACTTAAAATATTTAATTGAAAATTGTAGTGAGCGGTAATACTGGCGAACCGGCTGGTCCCCAAAGGCGGCTAGTATTTAATAAAGCAACAATTAGGTTTAAAAAATAGAAATCATACTAAGCATAACATATAACCACTCCCACAGTTATGATGAATAATAAAAAGGAGAAAAGCGTATACAAGTGTATCCCATTTATGTATGCAGTCGAACCTCGTTTAATGAGCACCTCTCAAACGAGTGTTTATCATATGTACAAAATAAAATGTGAAAACAACGGCTCTCTTAATGAGCGATGTTTCGTAGAATGAGTGGCGAGGGGATATTGTAATATCGCATGCAGGATTGGTCTCTATTTCGGATGTCAATCTGTATTGAGCGTTTATTTGATGATAATTCCTATTTCTGTTTCGAAGAAGTTTAGACCGGATAGCCTTGTCGAACGCCATTGTGAGGGTTTTCAGCAACTGCACTCTGTCTATGATTATGGATAGTAATGGTATCTATGAGCTGATAAACAGCCAGAATTATCCATGATTTGAAAAAGAGAGGGGGGGGGGGATAATAACTTCAGCAAAGCAACAACCTTCCAGTGAAATAAAGAGATGATGAAACATGAGGAATTATAACATTGTACGTTGAGAAACATCATCTTAAAAATTCATCTAACGATAATGCTGTTTTAGTCAACTGAAAATGGCATTAACAACTAATGTCTCATTTTGTCGAATTTTGAAGCGTAATTAAAAGCAAATGCCTTTAAACAACTTTCTAAAAAAAAAAAAAACGTTCTAAATAATAAATTACATAATTATAAATCTGTTTGAGTATTTTTTTTTTTTCGAAATGAAAGGCATTTTGCTATTTTACATGAATTTCTATGTGGAAAAAAATTGTTTTGCTTAACGAGTGTTTCGTACTTCGAGTAAGATTTGGGAACGAATTATAAAGCAATGCTCTACTGTATATATTTTCCCAGCGATATCTGTCACTCTCTTTTATTATAGCATCTAGCAAACTTCTATTTTGGCGTCTATCGAATGACTCAAACAAGTGTTTATGTATGCGAATGAGTAATGAACACTCGTAGTTACGGGATCATAAACTTCACATTTTATTTAAATTTTTTGCTTAAAAAAAAAAGAAGACAATTTTATTAGATTGCCTTTCTATGTCGCAATTTATTATATTATTTTTTCATGGGATAGTTGAAAATGGTTTCCATTATTTTTGGTGATGCTTAATGTGTTGAGAACCGCTGATTCATACTATTCGAATATTTTCTTTCAGCATAATTTTTATTTTATATTCGGCATTGCATTTTTTTTTTCTGTTAGTGGATCACTCTCTATTTTAAAACGATTTAGTGATTGGTTTTTATTTAAGTGTTCGTGAACATCATCGTAAGGAAGCAAAACTTTTTTAACTTTTAAATCGGCTGGAACGCTGAAAGTCATCCCAATGTATTTCGCCAATAACGGCTGGAATGTAGAATTTGTTCTTTATGCAATCAGGCATCGCTGTTTTGAGGGCATTTGGGTTGTGGGTTAATGTAACAACATATTTACATTTAAAGCGTAAATCATATCACTGACTCTCCGACCCACCCCAAGGTACACGGATAAAGAAAACTGAATGACCGGCGGGAACTGTGGTTGAGTCCTAAGGGCCATCACCGGCCACGATAAACCCTTCCCGAAGGAAGTACATCCCGTCATCGATGGGAGGAGCCATATCCCCCACCTTTTTGTGTACCCTCCAGGGCGGCGAGATCCTACCACCATACCGGAAGCATCTCATCCTCTTTTCGAGGTGCCCTCCGGGAATTACATTTAAAGCGTAATACAAATAATAATATTTTTAGTTCGTAAGCATTCTGTCAATGCGCATGAGATTTGCTACTAACACGTCTTTTATTTTATCTATGTCAATCATATTCGAGGTCAAAGATATAATAGCCCATTTAGACAAATGTATCTATTATTCATCATTAATTATAAAGATACTTCTTCGCAACTGGCCAATGGATGACATTAGTAAAAGGGTGGGATATACATGCTTATAATTACAATAAATCAAACAAAGTTCACTATGGTGCTGTAGGTTATTTAGCTACGTTCGACGATTAACTAATTGCCAAATATAACAGATTCGGACGATTTATGGTTTAGATAGGGTACGCAAATTCAAAGGTTTAAAACATCTATTTTAAGTTTAAACCTGTTGTAAAAAAAGTGACTTAACGACATAAAACTACAATGAGAAATTTGGATATTAAATACAATAAAAGTTGTGTTTGATTTTAATCAAATCTCTAATGCATTCCTTATTTATTTATTCCTTTCCTTATTTATTTACTTTTTTTTCCAGAAAATTGTGATGAACATTAAAGCTGGGTTATTTAAAGAGCCATACATATGTTTATACGTATCGTGAGCTGGGTAAAAAAGAATCGTATGATAAACCAGGGGAAGTGATCTCCGCAAATCTTTCTCGCATATTCTCTAATAAATGTGTTATTCCAGAAAACGCTTTGCATGGCATTGGCGTACAACGGTTATGAAATATTAACCTTTGGTGTGAATTTAGCATTTTTACTGAATCTGTCGTATTAATCCTATTAATCCATGACATGTGGTTAATAGCATCTGAAAATTGAATTTGTGTTTTAGATGCGTTTTTTCCCAGCCTATAGAAAACGATATTTGATACAAAATTACACTTGCAGTTACAAAATGCCATATTGAATTTGATATATTTCAGGCACTGCGTTTTTGAGTTAACGTGTTTACATGTTTCTGAAAGCACAGATCGGCAGATTGTCAACCCCTTGTTGGATTTGGCTCAGACTTTGATGGCCGTCTGGATGTTAAATATCTATCTGGCTCTCTCCGTATTGTAATTGTTTTAACTTATATTTGAACAGCCGGACAGGTAGACTTCCTCTCAAATTTTAATAGAAATCTGCAAATTTGGAAGAAAGACCATATGCTGAATTTCATGCGTCTAATTCTAAGCATTTTTGAGTTACCTTTGTCACAGACAGACGGACATTTTCCAATTAATGTGTTTTTCGAACTCAGGGAGGTCTAAAATGTGGAGATTCGGAAACATCTGGAGTTCGAATTTTTTAACAATTACAATATTTTCATTATATTTCTTGTACCAGAAACTAAAAAAAAAATTCAAAGAAACCCAGATCACACTAATTGGCTGCTGCCTCATCTAAGTGCGCATTTAGGCTTTTAGGCGATACATTTAAATGGAGCGGCGCATTTTATTTCTATTGTTTGAGCATCCCTAAAAGCGTGTAAGTTGAGCTGAAACATGCAGATAAAAAAATTAAACAATAAAAAGTATAATCTTTCAACGTATTGGATGCATGTACTTGTTATTATCCAGACGGTTTAGCTGATAAATTCTATACAAAAAAAAGATAAAATGAAGTAAAAATTCATTGTGACTTTGCAAAAAGTATGAAAGAATTAGTATCCGTCATTTCTTATCTTTCACTGTGGGGGGGGGGGGATGATGCACGCCTTCATATTTGGGGAGAAATCATGAAATAAATTTGAATTATATTGCAAATTCGATGGCTAGTAATTTATTGCAAATTCAAAACATAAATGATAGTTTCAAATTATGCATTAATATAAAACTGGAAAAAAAAATGCAAAATGACTAAACTGATATCGTTGAAGAAAAAAAAAGATTTTTTTTTTTAATAAAGCATACTTTTTTCTCTAAGAATGTTGTCTAAAGACATTTGTTTTTGGCTATGCTTTAAAATTTGGAGAGAACGAGGCACAGCATCATAGTTAAATAAATTTTTAGTGAAAATAACTATTATCTGATGAGGGTGATGCTTCTCATCATACACTTCCAGCAATTATCTTATTTGACTGAAAAAATTTAACTGAAATCAAACAGAGATGAATGAGTCGATTAGTAAAGACGACCAATTAATAATAAAAGCGAATGTGTCTATCAATGTAATTGTCAGCACACTACAAGGCACATCACTGTATCTACAGTCATCAGATTTCACTATTATTTTCTTCTCTACTGACCAGCTATGACACAGAATGCAGCACTGCTATGGCAGCTTTTTGCTATGATACAGAATGCAGCTCTGTAAGTTCTTCGGTAGTTATGACTATGTTCTTTCATTGGTATAATTAGTAATTGTCTTTCTAGCCCTAATCTTGGCCAGAAATACAATCTTGTCGATTAAGATTTTAGAACCATTGGTTCAAACTCATCGTAGTCACGTTCGACAGCGCTATCCGGCCAAAGCTCTTTCCTGTAGAAATAAGGATTCTCTTCAAGCAATTGTTGAATATAGAATGGTAACCGAGATACAGACGAATAATGCATGTGATGTTATGTCTTCTCATCGCTTGCTATGCGTGTAACTTTTTTACATTTCGTTTGGCTCTTTATACGAATCACTCGTTATGTATACCCCATAAATGCAGTCATCATGCTGTCGTACCTCTTTAAACGAGGTATGACTTAGTTTTCTTCCTTTTATGGAAAACTTCCACCAGTCCTCAAAAACTTTTTTTTAAAAAGGTCACTTTTAAAAGGCAGCCCTTTGATCATTAAACGATTTATAAATAGCGCATTTAGAAAAATATATATATTGGAAATTAAATGTTCAAGAAATTTAGAAATGAGTTAAAGCTTATATATCAAGTAAGCTTCCTGTAAAAACATATTTTGTAAATTGTTAAAATTGTAACATATTTTCCCGGTTCGTTCGAATATAAGTTAGCAGAATAACTAGAAGACAAAGAGAGCTAGACAGATAAAATTCGGTACATAGATTTAACATCTATAGTGATGGCACCTGTCAAATTTTGAAACAAATCCGACTACGGATTGACAGTCTGTCGGACTTCACTTTCAGAAATATGCAAACGCGATAGTTCAAAAACATGATGAATATATTAAATTTGGTATAGGATTTTGTGATTACGAGTGTAGTTTTGTTTAGAATCTTTGTTTCAAACAATTGATAAAAATGTGTTTAAAACAAACCTTTAATTTTTAGATACTGTTAAAGGATGCCAGGAATCAATCATCAAAAAACTAGCCAAGGATGACTAAGTATATTCAATAAAAATGCCAAATTCACACCAAAAGTTAATATTTAATAATTATTGCACGTCAGTGCCAAGTAAGACGTTCTCTGGCATTATAAGAGTGAGTGAGAACGTTTTGGGGAGACAATTCCCCTTGGTTACTTTCTTCGTTACTTTTTTTCCCCCTTGGTTTCTTTTTCTAGGTCTTTGTACGAAGTATACAAAACAAAAGTATAATAATGGTCCAAAAATTCGAACTCGAGATTTTGAACAATCTCCACGTTTCAGACTTCTTCGAGTCCTAAAAATACATTTCTGGAATTCTGTCTATATGTGAACAGGTTAACCCAAAAACGCTTTGAGCTAAATAGATGAAATTTGGTTTATGGTCTCCACTCCAAATTTTAGATTTCTATTAAATTTTGAACGATGAGCCCATTCAGAGAAAGTCTCTCTGCCCAGTTGTCCGAAAATAAATTAACACAGTAATTACAAAACGAAGTCAAGATAGATAAAATTGGGCACACGGAGTTTACATCTTCGGTGTAACTACGTATTAAATTTAAAACCAAATCCGTCGATAGGTTGATCTTCTGCTGGTTTATCAATACAATCTCAAAAACCAGTAATGCGAAACTCATTACGAACCAAATACGCGAAATTTGGTATGTAATTTCGAGACTACAATAAAAGTTCTAGTTCAAATCGGAAAGCAGACCAAAATATATATTCGCTTTTAGCATTTTTGTATTAACTGAGTCAAATATCACGCTTTAATAGGCTCTTTCATAAATATTGTTCCCCATTGGCATACAGGTCAATAACCGCATGAAAGCGGACGTGCGTTATATTATTATGTAAATATAAGAACTGTCGAAACCAAAACTCTATTATCCGATGCAAATAAAGATGAAATAATTATGTTATAAAACAAGAACTGTTGTAAGGAAAAATAATTTTAATGATTGCAGTAATGTAAAATAAAATTTTTAATACTGAAATATTGCCTAAATAGTTTCTCTATGCTTAAAATATTTTTTAGCCTTTTTTTACATTTTCAGATTCGAGAGAATTATGTTTCATTTTGGCACGGAAAAATCTTGTTTTTAAACTGTTTAAAACGCTTTCTCTTCCACAATAAAAAGCACGAAAATAAAATTAAAAACATGCTCGGTCACATAGATTTTTAATGTGCAACTAAATATTATCTACTTTTACAAAACTATTAAACTAGATGGGTAAAAAAAACAAAAAAACACCTCGATTCTAATAATAAAAAAAGCATAGAAGCAATTTATTTTTATTGGAATTTTACTATAAAATAAATTTAATTACTTATATTTATAAAAAAAATTAAAGCTATAGTTGTTTTATTAACAGAAATGTACACAATTCCGATTTGAATTGTTTAGTGGTAAGCCACACCCCGTCCTCCTGACCCAAGGAGGAAATTCAATATCTATTTTTTAGAGAGCCATAAGGTTTGTTATAGGATTATTTAGAAAAACAAAATTTTACATTATTTAGAATAATTTACATTATTATTTTATAATTTGGATGCGATATTCCTTCAATATTTACCAAAGAATTAATACTTCCTTCATTATTTGACCAAAATTTAAAATTCTTTTAGAACAAGAATTATTCATTTTTAGATAAATCTTGTTCTAAAAGAATTTAGAAAGTCATACATTTTTTAAAAATTCCAATTGCAGTGGATCAGCAGAATTGGAAGAGGTATCTTTTGGCAATCCATCAAAACCCAGTTTCAAAAGCGCCCATGCAGCATCCAACCTTGGTAATAATTCTTCCTCCTCTGCAAATATGTGATGTACAGCACGTGCGAGACGACCTCGTCACGTGTGCGCCGCTACGTCTCGCCTTGACATAATGACAGGACGATTTTCACTTGCTTCAGGTGCGGGTTTGAAAACACCTCTTCGAACAATGAAATGGGCTTCAACTAAATTTGAGATGGTTTTCCCAAAGCTATCTTGCATACTCTCTAATAAAGGTGCTATCTTATGTACAATAATTATGAAATATTAGCTTTTGGCGTGAATTGAGTATTTCTTGCTACATCTATCGTGTCATCTTTGAAAATAAATTCCTGACATGCACCAATAGATCCAAAAATCGAATTTGTGTTTTAAATACGTTTTTATTAACCGACTGAAATAAAACAGCACTTGTAGTCACAAAATTGATATATTTAAGAAACTGTTTTTGAATATATCGTGGTTAGTTTCTGAAAATACAGATCGACAGTTTGTCATATACACTGTAGATATTAATGAAATTTATCTATCTAGCTTTCTTCGTTTTATAGTTTAGTTTAGTTATATTAGCGTCCTGTTTGAAGCAACACTAGGGCTATTTTGGGACGGACCTCGTAATTTTGAACCGCGGTCAGATGACGAGGACGACACCTGAGCTGGCACCCCCCTCTCCACACCAGCGGGAGGACGTTTGGTCATGACGGATTTAACGTGCAACAGACCCCCTTACACGACGGTTCTTTGGTGGAATCGGGTCACGAACCTGAAACCCTCCGGTTCCGAAGCCGAGACCTTACCACCAGGCCACCGCGGCCCCTTCTTCGTTTTATAGTTATCGTGTTAACTTATATTTGAACAGGCGAACAAACGAACAGTTCTTTTGAACAGTTTGCTCAAAATTTGATAGAAATCTTCAAATTTGGTGTAAAGACCGCATACCAAATTTCAAGCATCTAGCTTACAGCGTTTTTAACTTAGCTTTGTCACAAACATAACATTTTTTTTCCAAAAATGTGTTTTCCGGACTCGGTGAAGTCTTAAACATGGCGATACGTCAAAATTTCGCGTTCGCATTTTTGACGAATGTTATATTTTCTGTATACTACGTATATAAGAAAGTAACAAAACGATCACCGCTACTGCCTTCAGAAACATGTAAATACGATAACTCAAAAACAAAATGAATATATAAAATTCAGTACTTTCATTTGAATAATTCAAATTTTGTGACTGCAAGTATAATTATGTGCCAAATTTTCGTTTCAATTGATTGCAAAAAACGCATCTACAATACAAATTCGATTTTCAAATACTATTGATCACCAAAGATCACACGACAGATCCAATAAAAGTATTTAATTCGCGCCAAAAGTTGAATACTTCTTGACTATTGTATGCCAGTGCCATGGATGGTGCTCTTTGGGATAACTTTAATAAAATATGCGAGAAAATTTAAGGGTTCATGTTGGTTTAGTCATTGCTATCGCAACTTCCAAAATGTTTATAAGATTACCATGACTTTTGAATGCTTTATATGAGAGAACGAAAAAGAATGTGCCTTTTCATAACTGTATTAAAATAGTCTAAAATCCTTTTACTTATTGATGAAATTAAAAACATGTCAAAATGGGGCAATTAATAAAAAGAGCAGCTTCATAATGAACATTGCCCAGGGCCATAACATGATTGTATTGGCTGAAGCATACTGATACTTATTATGATAAGCTGTTTTCATTTAGCTCAGAAATACAGGTTTGGAATTTATTTTCTTCAAATGAAATAACCTTCACTGATACACATAAATTTGCTAACATTTTGACAATTAAATAAATATTAAACATTTTATTTGTTTCATTCCATTTCATAATTTCTGAAAATAAAAGCTCGAGATCGATTCTATAAATTCAATTGCTATGTAAATTTTAACAGAAAGCTCAACTCTATAGTACATTTGTTATATCAGAATGTTCCGTATTTGTTTTTTATAATTCTAATTACCTTAAGTTCTCAATATTATGTAGTATATATTCTGAATAATAAATAAATGAATTCTTATATAAAAGCTACTACCTTCACATGTTCAAAAAGTGAAATGCACTTCATATACAAAAGTCGTTTCAAATAAAGGTCAAAGGGCCAACATGATCAAGACATTGATACAGAAAATCATTCACTTTGCTTTATTATTAATGTTTTTTGTCGCTTATAAATATTAAGGTTTCTGCTAAACAGATATAGAAAATCAAGAATTAAGTTAAATCAATTTAAATGTTTGAGGAATTATCCCTAGAATAATTATGCAAAAATCCCTTTTACAAAGATTCTGGAAGGGATTTTCTAACTTAAAAACTTCAGGTATTAGTTAAATATTAATAAATTTATATAAAACACATTAAGGATGTCCCATATTCTGATATAGCTGAATGACACAGCTAATTCTTGACAGAAGTATTTATAGAATTAAGTAAAGCAGAAAATGGGTATATCCCTACAAAACGGAAGAAAAAGGATGCACAAAAATAGTTTTTGAACAAACTATTACAACAATAATTATTATATTTACTAGTTTATTTGCTTTCTTCTCCCCTCTAGAATTCGATTTTATAAAGACTTAAAAGATTCTGTTTTAAGACCCAAAATTAACAAATGCGGATAATTAAGAGTTTACCCTCATGTTCTGTAATAAAACGCAGGATAAAGATCATATTTTACTAATAGCTAATCCCAGATTTTTAAAGCCAAAAAACAAATTCCAATAATCCAAAATATTAACACTCACGGTAAATTTTAAAATTTATTTCACATTCAAGAACTAAATCAAATTATATCAGGATTACTAGATTTAATTCAAGTATCAAATCTTAAAATTATTTTGTAATAAAAATTTCATTCCTAGTCCTTCACGAAAAAATTAAGATATTTGCTGAATTCGGAATGTGCTTTAAAATTCAAAGCATCTTTGTGCTTAAAAAATTATGAACAAAATTGAAACATTTGCATAGCAACGAATAAGCAAAAGTATAAAAAATTTCCAAGAAACAAAATATTTTAGGAAAACATTTTATTGACAAATTCTTACAAAGAAACAACTATTCACAAGTCTTGCAGAACATAAAGTGAAACTGTGGTTAGATTGAGCAATTTTCAGAAATGATTAACAGCATGTTCAAATTGAGAAACAGATAACTGCATGTGTTCTTATGCGTTGCTGCTCAATTCATTTAGGTTTTTTTTTATATCATGAAAGTTTAATTATTATATAACTTACATAAAATTATACGATTTGTATGACTTGCAATATAACCACATTTTGGCTTGCACAGGAAAAAAAACAGCATAAAAAGTAAAAATGTTTATTTCTGACTTGGGTATTTCATAATTAAGAACATAAATCAAGTAATAAAGATATAACTATCCAAAGTCTAATTTATAATACAGAAAATTACACGATACACAAGGCTTCACACTTCTAAAATGACTCCAAAAAAGAACAACTACTTCTTTTTCTTGTTACTTTCCTGTAAAAAGAAATGGTCATAAATTTTCTATTATAAACTTCAAGTTTATGCACAAATAAGTTTTCATAAATCCAGAAAAGAATTTTTCCCTAAAGTAAATTGCTTTCAAATTTTAATATTCTATTTTTCCAGCATTATTCTTCTTTAAAAATAAATACATACTATAATTCAAATTGGTACAGGTAAATATTGACATGAAATCTACTTATCAGTACTCTTTGTTAAGTTCTCACTGCAATTCAAAACAAACCTAGCATACAGTTTACCTTTGTAGCCACTTTACTTTGTGAATATTAGCAATTGTTAGTAATATGAAGTGGAACCAATTAGATTTCAACCAAATAGAGCTTTAGATAAACAATTAGGTGAGTAATGATATTATTCAAGTAAATTCATCAGATTGTTTATAACCATGATAGAATATCTTCACTGTTTTTTAATCACATTCATTTTATTTCAGATTGTTGGATCAATATTACAACTTTAAACAAAATAAAATATAATTACTATATATGAGTTTTTTTTTTAAATAATGCTCCAACTTTTATTAAACAATTATTTAAACTTTTATTTAAATTTTAGAAATCTGAATGAAGAATCTTAATCCAATTTAGTAATTTCACAGAAACTGGCTACTGTTTACTCTGAGACAGACATCCTCCAAGGATTTGTACATAAATACTTTTTTTTCCCATCAAATAAGAGGCAAGATGAGAGTAAATGAGATGTTTACATTTAGAAAGAAATAGGTTGAACTGAGACTACTATAGCAGAATAAGGTGGCAGAACAACTGTCAAGGAAAATACGATAGTCTCCGAATCCGGAAACAAACAATAATGACATTTTTTGAGATTACAAACTCGTAGCTATGTAAAATGAGGTAAACAAAAAAGTTTTTAAATCTTTCAGACAGTATTTTGTTAATGTAATTACAGTTGCATCTTGCTTTCTACGATCTTCGTAACAGAAACTAAAAATTTTATCTAACATTAAAACAGCATAATTAAACAATTTAAAGAGCATAAGATTAACTGCTAAACCAAGATATTTAATTCACTCAAAATTTCTAACTGACAGATTTAAAACTACATACCTTTTTCTCCTGTATAATTGAAAAAAAAAAAGTACAATTACTATTTTTATTCCATGAAAGAAATTTGTGATATTTGAAAGTGTCAAGATATATAAAATGTACTGCTTGAAACAAAGATAATTATCTATAGGTTGAAAAAAGTATTTTGAATTATCTTACCTTATCGGTCAAAATAATCAAAATGTAACGGAAAATCTGGATGAGATCAAGGAACAATCCAACGGAATGCCTGAAATTAAGGGAAAAAAAGTTATATAGGATAAAGTAAATAGACGTAAAAGGACTGAAAAGTTCTCATACTGATAAATTAAAAAACAGGTCAGTAAAGACGAAACATTTTCCTACATAACTAAATAACCTAGAAGATTCAATAAAGAATATTTACCAGATGTAATCTTTATCGCCATTACGACGTTTCTCCATGATTATCTGAGTATCATACAAAATGAATGCACACATAACAAGCAAACCCAAATAAATGTGAGCCTAGAATAGAAATAGACAAGAGGATATAGTTTGCTAATTTCAAATAAAAATTGGTAAAAGTATGTCACTATTAAGTAAAAATTTTATAATTTTTTAATTTCAGTTTTATAAAAGATAAAGATTTTAATTATACACATCGATAATTTACACATGAAGTTTAGTTTAATTTTTCTACATACCTTGAACAAAATATAAGAGCCCATAAAAATGTTCAAAAGTGCCGAGATTGTCATTACAGACAACAAGGACATCAATGTTCCTGAAAACAAGATAACATTTAGTGAACTCGTACATTCTTATTTTTAAATGAATATATCTTTAATATTAAATCAACTTCTGTATAAAAGAAATATTCTTACCTCCAAGATAAATATACTGACGCTGATTACTGAACATTGATGCAAGAGTAAAACATGTAAAAACAAGGCAGGTTGAAAAGAATGCTGTGGGAATTATAGCTGGCTCTACGGCAATGACAACGTCCAGAAGAGGACCCAATCCCAGACCTTCATAAGTATACAAAGTCCATATTAGACATATTTAAAAACATCCAAATTTAAACAAGTAAAACTGAACACAAGATTCGACATACCAGAGAGGAAAGCAAAAGCTATCAAATAGCCCAATCTTAATTTTGTATTTTTCCCATCATCTGGAGTATTCATTAGGGCAAACATGAATCCTAATGATCCCAATGCACTTAACAGTCCACCCTGAAATTTTCAAATGAAAATATAGTTAAAAAATTCTATATATATCCCTATTGGAATATATTGATATAAAAACAACAAACAAGATAAAAAATGTACACTATAAGAAAATGTTGAAGCTCAAGAAAATTGAATATTTCTTATTTAAATTCTTAAGAATATATTCTAATAAAATATTATTTTATAACTTACTAATCCTAATTTCAAATAAGCACAACTTATTTCTAATACAAAAAATACAAGAATAAATCAAAACCATTTTAAAATTAAATTTAACTTAATTAAATTGTAAAATTTAAAAAAAGTGATATGACAAAAAAATCTTGTAGCATAATGAATGGTAGAGCTATCTAAACACCAATAAAAAGAATTAGTTATTTAAAAAAAAAAATCCAGAAGTAAATCAAAACTTTTACTTCAAACATTCTTGGTTAAAAAAAGGATCTAAGAATTTTTATTTACACAGAACTACAAAGGAAAATTATATTTACTGCTTTTAAAAAAATTCTACCTGTAATTTATTCTTAGAGAGAAAAAAATTGTTTCATTCTGAATGAATTATTAAAAGTTTAAGAAATAACCTAGGATGCAAGTTTCACTGTAAAAAAATATGGGCAGTGCCAGATTTCTATAAAGTAACATTTGTAAATTTTCTTCAAAATGGTTCTGGTAAATTAACTGCAATATTATATAATTTGTACGAGAGTAATTCAGAAAGAAAATTCCACCCAGCAACACGATAGGAACTAAATATTTGGAGCAGGATCAAAGCATTCAGACATCTACATCAAAAAATTGCTATCTGCAATTACAAACAGTGGATAACAAGAGCAATCATTGTCATCCTACAACATTTGTCAACTAGAAAGGAATTCAGCTGCTTAGAAAGATGCAAGTCACTTGGTGTAAGATTTGGACCATCTCTATAAGACATTGTCATGAACAGTAAGTAATTCTACATTCTATCCCAAAGCAAGCCATAATGCCTATTCTGTGTTCTCGTAGTTCCTTTCGTTGTAATATGCCAGGAAGTCTAGAGTAGTGCCCTGACATTTCAATGTCTGTTGCTCTAACAGATAGAGGTACTCACCAAGCATAGTTTTCGGAATTTGTTTTTCAGACACTATCTCATTCAGAAGCGACCAGAAAATCCCGAGGAAATCTTTGCATTAACTGCAGCATAAAATCCGAAATGGCCATATGTTACCATAATTTTTTTTTCGCATCCTTCAATGATATGTCATACCAACCTTCTTTAAAAATAACTTTCCTCACTTCCCAGTAACTCAATAGTAAGAATGTACAAGCTTGAACTAACAAATACAGCCATTCCATGATGAAAACAGATTCTTGCTTTCTAGATTACCTACATATACTATCTTCCACAAGAATGCAATAATTACCTTCTATACAGAAACTTAAAGGTAAGATCTTTATTTTTTTCCCATGCCAATCAATACATTTATAATTTGAAAAATTAGGAAACAATCTACCTTTTATTTACTTTAAAAAAATCTAAAATGTCTATTTAAGGCAAAATTGTGCTTAAAAATTAACATTACTTTATATAATTTGAACTGAATTCGATTTCTGATATTTTTACCTAAAGATATGAAATGAAATTACTTATCAAAGATATAACTTAACATTAAAAAATAATTTAAAACTAGTAAACACGTAATTGTTCAATAAAACATTACTTCCCTTTATATAAATAACAAAATTAAAACTTAAAATAAAATTTTATTAATTTTAATTCAATTAAATGTTAAACAAAAACTTTAAAGTATATTGTAATTAAAAGTATTATTGAAAAATTTTAATCAGCCTGCTAACAGGAATACACTCTAAATGATTGTGCTATCTCGGGTATAAAATTAAAAATCTAGGATGATCCCTTTTCACTAGGTATTATATATTAAACACATACAACCTACATACACAAAGAAGTGTACTTTTATAAAACAGCTCAATATGACAGAATTAAATCAGTTATGTTAAACTTAATTTTTATATATTTTCATAAAAAATCAAAAAATAACTTGCAGATAATAGCCCGGTGGCTACATGAACAAATGCACCAACAGCTGCCGAAAGTGTAGATAGAGCCACGCATGAATACACATTTTTCATATGATGTTGAAGAGGAGGCTCCCTATAGAAAATGTTGAATGATAATGAAAAACTAGTAAATTTAATATGTAATTATGTATATTGTTAGCTATTAACAGAATTTTGGTAATTCTTATAATATTTCATTCATTTTACAGATTTCAAAATTTATATAGTTCAGTTTCTTTCACAGAATAAAATTTTATACAAATGCAATTAACTTTTCACACATTACACTTTTTAAAAAAATTACAATTTCAAAAGAGAAAACAAACCCAAGTACATTTAAAATAAAAGCAGTCAAAATATTTAAATTGAAGTAAAACTTGACCTACATTTCAATTCTGATTATTAGTGTCAAATTAGTACAAAGTTAGTAGCAAATTAGTAGTCTCAAATCAGTTACAAGTTAATATTGTCAAAATATCAAAATTTTGACATAATTCAAGATTCTTTTACAAAACTTATTTTTAATATGTATGCTTTAATTAATATTAACATCAAATATAAAATTTCTTTAGTAGGATTAGAATTCTTAAAGTTAACTCTGAATTAAGGTCATAACATTCCATCAATTATATACAATAATAATATTAATAAAAAGATTTGTAAAAGGGAATATTCTTTTAATGCAATAAGTTTAAATATAATATTTTGAAAATTTTAATTTTTTCTACATCCAAAAAGGCATCTCCGAGATCAGTTATGATACAAAACAAATATATGAAGTAATATTTTGATTCGAGTATTAGAATTTTAATTAAACTATGAAAATGTTATTCTATATAAAATAATTACGTTCATTTCAAACTTTAAACAAATATATAAAAGAACAAAAATATACATATCACAAGCAATGCAATTCTTAATTTTTTTTTTCCCAAATGAAATTACAATATATATATTTTTTTCTTCTAAACTTTATAAAACTTAATGATTAATTCTGGTACTTTTCCGTTAGCCGGGCGCAAGCGAAAGATCACCGGATAAATATATTTCTGCCAAATTCGCGTTTGGTTCACAATTGGTGACATTTGTGCCTGGCTAACGGATAAGTACCTTAATTCTTATTAAAAGGGATAAATATTTTATACATGGAATGTAAAAAAATAAAATATGTGAAGTAATAAAGTTTCTGCCAAGTAATAAAATATGACTGTCTGCAGATATTTACCAAAATTGTAATCTCTTGCAAATTAAATTTGTCAATTTCCATATAACATTATTGCTAGGGTGTTACCATACAACAAAAAAATCCATTTGGGAAAAATAATCTCCTGTTAACCAATTTAAACAAATTTGAAAGTGGTTTCCATTCTTAATATAAAAATTGTGTTAAATTTTATGCAACTAGCTTATTGCATTTGAATTTCATCAATAAAGATTACTAAATTTTGTCACATCTCAATTCCAAGATCATATGCCACCCTTTATCAGTTTAGGATAAATGCAAGTGAAATGAGAAGATAAAAGAAAGGAGTTTTTAAGAGATTGGAATTGTTTTAACAACATACATGTTTTGAAATTCAATAAATTTTTTTTTATTGAATCAGCATTTTACATCACTTTTAAGGGACTGCTACTTAACATATGGACGAAAGTGATCACATTTTTTTGTTGGGATTATACAAATAAAGTAATGTGCACAACTTCAAGAGCAGAGACAGAAAATAAAGAAACATATATACAAATACAATAAATTCACACATTAGTACAAAACGTTATCTGGAATAACATGAATGTAAGATGAAAAATCAAGTTTTAAAAAGTAAAAATGGGAAAAATAAATAAATAAAAAATAAGAACTACTTTAATGCAAAAACAAATATATATCATATGTAGGTCATATGGGTCAATAGGGTATAAAAAGCATCAATTCCAAATAAATAAACTTTCTTGAAAAGAGAGAAAAAAAAAAAAAAAACACTTGAAAAGTTCTCTATAAAGATTATAACGGAGTAGCTACACAAATATATACATAAGGATTTTTAAGAATATTAAGAAATATAATCACCATATAAAAAATAAAGCAAAAACAAAATTCTGAGAGAATATAAAAAGAGGTTTAAAATAAAATGTTAAAACATTAGAGATTTCAAAGCTTTATCCGAGTCTTGTATCAGCTAAGACACATTTACTTTTCAACATCTGATCAACTGCTCATAGAAATGTATGAATTGCATCCGGTTGTTCAATCGTATTACATGGGGTTTGAAATGATATTTCAAAGACAAAATCATCCGATTCAGGTAGTCTAAATCTTTGAAAATAGCTTAGAAATGGAACCATGTCTAGCAAAATAAAATTTTATCCCCAGATTGAGGACCACACCTTGAAAAGATTTCAAAAGAATAACTAGTTACTCCTTCTCAATTTTTCTACCAAAATTTCTAAATAAGAATTAAGATTTCTTACACATATGTAACTATGACAATTATACAATTCCAACACAAAGATTGTGCACTGCATTTTATTCAAATGACATGTTGCCCTTCCAATCTGTTATAGGTTATTTTAAAACACAAGTACTATTTGGATATGAACTTCATAATTTTGAATCATAAACAAGAAAGAACTAAATGCAATACAGCATACTAATTTTCATATAACATTAAGATAAAAAAGATGCCTTTAAAAACACAACATGGCTGATCTTAGAATAACGTTTTGAACTGGGATAAATGAGGTTAGACCTAATTGCTATTGCGATTAGATAATTTCAAATCCAGTTTTATTTAAAATCAAAAACTTGAGTTCAAATATTATGACAATTAAAATAATTATTTTGGATACGAGAAAGCAAGGAAAAAAATTGCAATTTAAATATTAAACTTCCTTATTTTTATTACTATAATTTTGTTTAGTAAATTAAAAATCTATATAGGAAGAAATAAATAGTTCTCATGATTATTATTTTTATTTTTTTTTGAAATTCTAAAAAGAGTCCAAGTATGTGTGTGTGTGTATATATATATACACACACACACATATATAGTTTAAATCTATAGTATTGTATCCAATTATATTCAAAAACCTACAGAAATAAAATTGATATATAGATGCTATGCATAATATTTGCATTATAAAGAGCCAAGAAAATGTAAAAAACATTAAAATATGATTACATATTTCCCCTCATTTATAAAACCATGACCGATATATTTAAAAATAGATTCCATAAGAAAAATCAGGTTTCCTTAAAATATAATAAAGATTTTAACATTATATAAAGAAAAATTTTATCGATTTAAAATTGAAGAAATCTGATAATTCATCTTTAATAATCATTCGACCTTCAAGAATTTCCTCAAGTTGCAATATTTAAAGGAATGAGGAGTCATTATCAACAACATCTGAAGATAAGATTACAAAAGTCATCTTCTAAACAACTTAGAAAATAATTTTAAAATCTACATGTTTTAACCATGACATTTTTAAACTCATTGTAGAATGCCATTACTTAGGAAGTCTAAAATTAAAAAACAAAAGAACTTTTTGTGGAATAAAACTTAAATATATTATTAAATATTAAAATTTTTAAAGATTACATAATATACAAAAAATAAGTGCTGTATTTTAATATCATAGTGAACTTCTAATCCAAATAACAATATTCCAACAAAATTAAAACATAATGTAGATTTTCTTCATAAAATTAAATCAACATTTAGTCTCATAAAATTGATTTTTTAGAATAAGAAACAGATTTTTTTAAATATTAAAATATATAGAGACAGAATGTTAAGTTTTACTTTAGATTTTCTAATATTTTTAGTAAAATGAATTGTGACTGTTTAAAATATAGCATGGAATGACTTTAAAAATGTTAGGAGAAAGATATTTCCTTGTGTAAAATACAGTTACAGAATGCAAACCATCATATTTTTGGTTAGTAATGGGTAATAAAAGTAAAAGATAACAGGATGAATATCAAGAAACTATTACAAGATATGTAATTTTTTTCTTTTTAATAATAAGGGTTTTAAGATTTACACTTAAAATAAAGCAGTTAATTTTAACTTGTATAATGAAATTAAATGAAACATTTTTCTTCATTATTTTTAACTTGGGAAAATCACTTTCAAATCCTTGAACACATCACAAAAATTGTAAAAAATAACTTATTTCTTTTAACATAATTACTATTACATTCCATGTATTTTTTTAAAAAGAAAATTAACTTTAATGATAATAAAAACAACTAAATTACTCCATTTTGATGTTAAAAATATACAATGATTGAAATTTAAATAATTTTAGTAACATTTTAAAAGCAGAACTGCCTATATTTAGGTGTATTTTTTGATAGTCAATTTTTCTCTAGCGTAGTACTTTCCAGAGAGATTGCAACTCCAGGAGACAAGATGCGAGAGAATACTGTGTAGTATGCCAGTAATTTTGAAAATTGCATCATGCACCAAGTAATTTTGCAGTTTTATTTTTCCCTCCCTAAGTGATTACAAATATCATTAAAATAATGATTAAATGGAAAGCACAACAGATACCAAATGTTTCACAAGCTTTACAACAAGATCATAATGTAATTTTCCAAAATTCTTGTGAAATTCTATTTTCAATAACACCTACTTCTTTAAAGATAAAAAAAAAGAAAAACTTTCTTCTAAGACGCAGATTTAAATTCATAGAAATATGAAATTAACAGAAAAACATTTTAACATAATAAAAAAACGTAACAGTTTTATTGCATTGCATAAAAGCAAAATGCAATGCAGGAGTACTTTAACTTGGAAGCAGGTACACAAAACATTACAGCTTCAATACAGGAACCCACAGGCAGGATTAATTATACAATGTTTGACTAGGTGACTAAATTTTTATTAGATTGTTAATTTAGAATAACAATTTTGATTCTTCAATGAAAGTATATTATCATAGAAAAGACACTTTTACATCATTTAAAAAATTTCAGTAATAAAATTTTATTGTTGCACTATTACAATTAATTTTCAAAAGTTTTTAAAATATATTTTTCAATAATAATTCTCATTTAGTTACGGTATCTGTACATACTGCATTGCGACACATATTATAAAATGCATTACAGTTGCTATAATTAAAAAGTAATTTTTTAAAAAAAAATTCAAATTAATCAAATTTAAATATGTGTTAAGGTGCTTTGAACTGAAAGTTCATATTTCCTTAATATAGATTTTTTTTTTTTTACAACTGAAATTTTAAAAACGCGTACTGTGTACCAAAATAAATTCTTATATGTGGAACTTAAGAGATAATTTTTTTCTTTTTTAAACACTATAATCTATCAGCACGAAACGAAACCCGGAAGAATTGGTTTTTAAGACTTTCTAGAAGACCATCAAATCAAATAATATTCAGGAAAGCGACTTCGAGATGCTTAACTGCACTGGATTAGATGTAAACAAGTTGATTAGAAATGATACAATCTGTCTTATTTGTAGTAAAAAAAAACCGAGATTAAAATTATTAGTTTTTTTTTAATATTTTAATCCTTAATTTAGACGAAGAAAACGAAAAGGAAATGAAAGAAATTTTATATAACTATTTATTTTCAATCATTCAAAAAGATAAGAAATTCAGATAACTTCCTATGAAATTGCGCACAAGAAGAGCATTAAATCAAAACAAATCGGCCATTTTGCTATACTTACATTTTAATGCTCATGATTCGGAAAAAAGAATTTACATCCATGTTTAAATTCGTGTGGATAACTCACAATACGAACACTTGAATTTGACACACTCTCAACTGATGATACCTAAAAACAATCTAGTATATTCTATGTGACGAAAGAGGAAATAGGAAACGTTTTAAAAAATTGCGATTGCAAAGACACACATACTCCTTCTTCTCGATCTTGTGACGTGCCTTAACACTAATTGCCACTCAATGTAAATGTAATAATATTTCAGTAACAAAAATAACAAACTTGATGATATTTCTAGACGTTTCTCAGAAACTGAGACATTTTTTTTTCTGCTGTGCAATGTTATGTATTGTAGCCATAAAAAAGAACTTCTTTCACCATCTGTAGTATAATAGTTTAGCTTACCATTTATTTTTATCAGCTCACAAAATACTGTACGAATACTCCATGATGTCTTTCGAGATTTTGATTGCCGAAGATTATTATGAAAAGATAAATGTTGTCAGATATTTTGTACAAACAACAGATTAATTATTCAAGTATTTAAATCTTTCTTACATCCTAATACTTAATGAACTACCACCCTTAAGCTACCGCTCTAATGAGTTTCCCTCAATGAATTTTTCAACTCTTCATGATTTATGCATCTATTATTACATATAAAAACGAAAAAAAACAAAAAAAAACATGTACGTCGTTTTTTCACAAATGATCGACAAAAATAACTCTCAAAATCATATCTTTCCGATATTCACTAACTGAATTTATCACTAAACAAGTTTAAAACGTATCAGAATGGAAAAAAGGAAAGTGCGAATTAGAAAGAAAATTCTCCCATCTAAATTTCATCTATTTCCTTTAAACTGAAATATAGACCATTTCTGAACTCAACTTCTTTTCCGAGTGAATCAGCTTAGTGACCAGGGCAGTATAAAAATTTCAGGTGTCAGTTTTAAGGGTTTAGTTTAGTTTAGTTGTATTAACGTCCCGTTTGAAGCAACACTTTGGGCTATTTTGGGACGGACCTCGTAATTTTGAGCCGCGGTTAGATGACGAGGACGACACCTGAGCTGCCACCCCCCTCTCCACACCACACCACGCCAACGGCAGGACGTTTGGTCAGGACGGATTTAACGTGCAACAGACCCCCTTACACGACGGTTCTTCGGTGGAATCGAGTGTCAAACCTGAAACCCTCCGGTTACAGAGCCGAGACCTTACCACCAGGCCACATCAGTTTTAAGGGACATCATCGTCATAATTGCAAACAGGACCTTCATCAGCCAAGATTATCAAGCAAAGCGACCGGAGCATAATGTGATTATTTTACACTCAAGTTGTCATTGAAGGTCCTGTAAGTATAAATAGTACCTGAGAAATGGGATTTTTTCTCTTTCTCAAGATATTTTACTTTAAAAATTGACATAAATACAGCAATTTTTTGCTCCCATTGCGGTCCCAATTCCGGCATCTGGGACATGTGCACCTTTCTTACCTGCCATTTTATTGCATTCGTAATACCATTGTCTTCGTAGAGGACTTGGGAAAATCTGTTTTTGAATGTGGTCTACAAATCCTTCATTATTTTAAATATAGTAGTCGATGAATGAAATAAATAAGAAAAGATTGCATTTTATAACAAGACACTATCGGATAAAGTTCAGTTTCTTTTCTTCCTTATATCACCACTAAAGAAAACGATGGAAATATTTATTCTCAATAGAAAGAAATGATTTCCTGATATAGAAAGTAAAAATCTTCTCTGAATCGAAAATGGATATAAGGAATGTATTTAAATAGATTTGGATCGAAATTCAACCTACAACTTACCCTGCCTTTCGAATACGTGATCTTTCATCCTAATTAATTGGTTGATCGGCGTCTTATCTACTTGGATTAGTAAAACTTGAATAAAAGGGAGGTTGATTATATTAACAGAATTTCATTTAATGTTTTATGTTTAATAGTATGTAATTACTAAATTTGATCCTGAACGTCCTTCACATTAAATTGATTTCTTACAATTTCTGGTTATTCAAAAGAGGTACCTATAGGCATATTGTGGAGTAATAAACAAGCTGATATGTGTTCTATTTCTTAGTTGATAGGAGTCCCAAGGTTGGATCAATATTGACACAATTCTCTTGCGACTTTTGAGTAATGATCAGATTTCTCTCTCTCTTTTCTTGAGGTAAATTGCATATAGATGATGTTAGCACTTTCAAACTTCAACGCAATGATATCTAGAAGTTCAAATAAATACTCTGCAGTCTTCTCTTGGTTGCTTGGAACATGAAAATGAAATTCGATGCCCCAGAGTTAATGACATTGTTGACATGGGGTCAGTGAAAAGTCGATATGAAAGTTTAGATTAAAATTCAAGGTCCATTTCCGATAAACGACAGTCTTTATTTTAAAAGGGATTATAAAACGTTTGTCTCCAAGTATTATCCAATGCAAGTCCATGTCTCGATCAAATTTTTGAAAAAATAAAGGAAAAGCTTATCTTGTCTCCAGGTCGAAAAAAAAAAGTAGACAGATTAAATCTAATGAAAAGAAATAATGGCTAGTTCAAAAGTATATATATAAACATAAAATGGTCATCACTGCATCTTTTCGTATCACAGGTAATAAAAGCCTAAATTTTTTCTTTGACGCCTTTAAATATTTGCGATTTTATTATCACACCGATTCTTTTCATGCCAACAAAAGACAAGAATCCTGGAAGAACAAATCTATTGCTAAAAGATCACAATGACCTTTCCCTTTTATCCTGATCGATATTAACAATAAAAGTAGAAATTTGCGAAGCAGAGTAATTAAAACTTGTCTAACATACATTTATTTCTAAGAACATTATTTTCTCATGGGTTATTAGTGTAACGAATACTCAGACGCATAGCTGAAGAAAAATGCTTTAACCAAGAAAATCTAAATATTCAAATTTTATTCAAAAAAGGCCAAAATTTGTCATTAAAAATTACAACAAATCACACATATTCAGTCATTAAGTAATGAATCAGAGCAATGCTCTTCAATTATGAAACTTGAACCCATTCAAGATGCACATTTTTGGAGAACATCTCCTAAAGCTGAAATTATTGCATTGCAGTGATATTATATTGCATCGCACACACGATGCATTAGCTATCTTTTTAGCTTGGGAATTCTTTGCACATATAGTGTGCAATCCATCTCGATTTAGTTAGCTAAATTTTTTATAGAAAACTTGAAAGAATGTGTATAATAAGCATAGAGAGTTTATTGTTTTGAGTAATAAAAAATATTCGGATAAAATAAAAAATAATTCATTAAAATATTTTATAATTCTCAAATTATTATGATGTCTCGAATTATAAAATGTTTTAATTTCAGTATTTCTTATAATTTGTTTAATTTAATACTAAAACTTACTTAAAAAATGGAATTTTAATCACCAATTTTAATTATGACCTTCGTTTATTAAAATGTTTTCATATAATTAGAAATTTCTACACAATAATTTTTAATACTAGAGATTCATATAATAATTTTGCTTATGAGAAAGAATGAAGAATTAGTTTTTAGTTTTATTTTTCTCATAAATTTTACTGAGAGAGACAAGGAAAAAAATATTACAGAAAAATGAATAACAACACAATGGAAAATATAAGCTATTTATTGGTAGACAATTCCTAATTTCTTTATTATTTATAAAACATTTTCTATTTAAGATAACATACAATTTGCATTCATTGTTTACTTAAGAACATACCAAGGAAAATTATTGAAAACAATTTTATTAAGTTTCATGAACTTTTTCCAGCTGATGAAGCTATTTAAAGTACTTGTTACAAAATATTTAAGTAACTATTAAGGTGATGAAGCACTTTACATAATGTTTATGCTTTTAAACTTGGAGAGTTTGAATACAAATTGCATCAATATTTACAATATACAATAATGGAATGGGTAATTGGGCATTTGGAGTCGAAACCATGTGCTCCCAACTAGACTAGTTTTACATATCTACAGTGGAGTTATTGTATTATAAGCATATTACACAAATCATGGGAAAATGTATAAAACTTTGTAAATGTGTAAATGTCATAAATGTTTCAAACACTTATAAATTATTACAGTATTTACACATTCAAATAATGCTCATTTCAACTATCATTGAAAAAATACACACATAAAACACACCAAGCAAATACACAAATTCTGTATGTGAGCTCATTAAACAAACCAAAACTATACAGTCACTTTCTCACTTTAGTCTACAAAAGAGTAACATAATATAAAACAACTGCTATGGGTACCTATTGTAGGTTTATGAAAAGGCACTGTCTAAGTTTCAAATTTGTTCCCAGATGTTTTCCAATTCATATTTGAAATAAATTATTAATAAGCCAAAAGAAATAATAAAAAAAGGGTAGTCTATTTTTAAAGGCCCTTTTTTTATGTACTTTAAAGCATTTAAACATATTCTCCCTTAAAAAAGAAAAAAAAATCACTGTAGAAATTTAGAGCTTCTAAAATAACATTATGGCATGTTCAAAATTATTTACTGTTACATAATTATAAAAAACATCCAATAATCCTTAATCTGTAATATTTTTTTTAATTCCGAGACAAAGAAAAATAAATTTCAGAGAGAATGAATGAATGCTTATTTCATTGATCTACTGTTTAGAAACTTAGAAAAATAGCAAACAAAAGGCAGATCTATATGCATAATAATACATAAGCAACAACACTGTGAATCTTTCATTCGATAATAATTTCAAAACAGCTATTATAATGCAAAATAATTGCATTACTCTAACCTTGGGAAAACTTCTCATATAAAACCTTTGTGTGTATATATATATCAACAAAAACAATTCTAGAAATTAGACTAATCTTAAAAGAAACTTTAAAACAAAAACTATGTTTCAAGATTTTAACTGAAGTTAAGGGAATTTTTGTACTATTATTTCACCTCAAACTCTTTACACTCAGATTTTTACATTTAAAATAACCAAACAATGAAAAGGAAATTAAAAATAAATCCAGTTCACTTCTGAGATTCATTTTAAAATATTTGATTACACATATTCATCCTAACAAATGGTACCCATGACATAAAAGGGCAGTTACACTATTTCAAGAGGCATAAGAACATTCAGATTTCATATAATATAATAAAATAAAAAAGCAAGCACAATTCTTGGTTCATGCAGAACCAAAATGTAACATTATTAAGGGCACTCACAAAACAATTTTCACACTAAACACACAAAAAAGTAATACTGTTCTACAATTTTTTAAACCTTGCAACAGTAGACGGACTTGAAGCTTTTGAGCAAAGATACAGTTAAGAACAAAACGAGTACTACAGTAAAGTGTTTTGACTAACAATCTATTTAATTAACAAATAAGGAAGCACAGACATGTAAACCTCAATTTTTAAATTCACAAGAAATTCTTTCACAAAATTATAATAAAGAAAAGATCTACACAAAAATTATAATATAACTATCTCAAGCACCAATATTTTAAAAATTTGTCAAATATTAAAGATACCGAATCTTAACATTTGCAAAGAGTATTCATTATTGAACATTTAAACAATCATTGTAAAGCACCAGTTCATATTTAATGCATTCATATACTATTTATCAGGGATAAAAATAAAGAGGAAAATAATGCACCATATTCAAATATCTACATGAATATGAACATAAAACAAGAATTTTATTTCTTTTTTCATTACAGTGTCATAAAGAGCTATTATATTTTTCAAAAAATGTATGTAACAATATAATAAAACGATGATTTCTTAATAAAGCTTTTAAGTATTTCTTTTCCATATTAGCACAAAATATTTTTTTTCTTCTATTCTTTCAAAAACTTTTAAACATAAAGTTATTTCTAAAAGATTTTTCCCTAAATAATATTCCGATAATCATATTATAGAAAACCAAATTTATGTATTATCTATGGTATAAGCTTTTAAGAATAAAAAGCAATTTAAAAATTTTTCAAAGAAAAATTTTTTTTATTAAAAAAATTGCATATCTTTTAAAAATTAAAATAAAAATAAGAAAATAATATTTCAGATTTATTAAAGTCTTTATGCAGATAAATTAATCATAAAATAAATTTATGCCTTCTATAAAATTCCTACCACTAGTGAGATGACATCTTGATTTCACATTAAATGCTACAATTAATACAGTAATTTGGTATTAAATACTTATTCAATATTTTATGCTTTACATAGAATATTTTAACAAAAATATCCAAGTTCCCATTTTGTCCTTTTTTAAGACAATACTTTTGATCTAGGGATATACAAACACAAATTAAATTTTTGTATCATGTGAAACCAATGAAAAAGTGAACTTTAAGGTAATTTAAGCTAAAGGTTGGTCCTTAGTATAGAGTTTTCAAAATTCAGGTACAGAGCATTGATTACAAGCTTTCATTTTAGCAAATTAAAATAATAATAATAAAAAATAAAAGTGTAAAAATTTAATTCCTATTTATTTTAGAATACACTATTGTGCGCTTATACAAACACATCTACTATCCTTAATAACTGTAAGTAAAAATCTAAGTGTAACAAGTTTGCTAATTAATACTAGTTGATATTGAAGTTCACTAGTGGTGATGGGATCAACATGAATATCAGCACTACTTTTAAATGCAATATTTTAACTCAAATCGATTTGTACTTCAATTCTCTTAAAAAAATAAATCTATCATTTATAATTAATAATTTTGGAGTCATAGAAAATAAAATATTCAAGATAATTATAGAAACAAAGTGCTGTTGAATTGTGTTTCTCTTAAGGTGTAGATTTTCTTCTTCTATTTTTTGAGTGCAGAATAAATTTATTTGAACATTTTACAAAGTATTATATACATAGGAATCTATATAAAAATAATAATAAATAAAATTTATATTTCACAGATTGCAGAAGATTATTATTTTATACAAATGAAAATGTACGAAGCAAATTATTTACAAAGCTTTTGTCACTTTCCAATGACACTATATGGTGTATTTTTGTTACAGAAATTTCTGATAAACTAGATATGAAAGATTTAAAATGAGAAGAATTAAAAGAATAGAATAAATAATGTAAAAATTATGACTATAAACTTTTAATCATTACAATCCATGCACTTTAAAATTAGATTTAAAATATTAGCCTAGGCATGATATTATATATAAATTATTTTGCAGCAAATTGTCAAATTTTGAAGTCCCATAATTCCTTGTTTCAAGATATTTAGGCATATGCAGGAAGTTTATTTACGAATGAATTTTCAACACAAAAGAGAATGCTATTTTAAAACAAACTATTTTATATGAACTTTATTAAATTATATATTTTATAATTTTTTTTTCCTTTCAGGAAAGCAATATTTTAAAAAAATACTTCACATATTCTTGACAATTTAAAACGAAGTTCTCAGAACATGAATATATAATGTACATTATATATTCATTTAAAATAAATTTTCTTTCAATATTGTTTTGAAGTTCAAAACAAAATGTTACAGAAAGAGCAAAAGACAACTTTGAATCAATTATTTCATTGCAAAATACTATGTGGACTTATATCTGGCATGGTACATAAAAAACTTTGCTCCCCTGTTTGAAATACAAAACAGGAAGGAAAAAGGAGAAAATATTAAAATAATTCCAAATAAGATGGAAATATTTTGAAACAGAAGAGGTAGTTACTAGTAGTACTTTCTTTCAACCAATGAAAATTTCTCATTTTTGATTATTTTTAATAAAAAATGATAAAACTAAAACTTTAAAATATTCAGAACATTATTTATATCTGTCATACATATGGAATAACAGAAAAATAAAAAAACGCATTTAACTATTAAAAAAATCCAAATAAAACTTTGATTTATGATGGAATTTGTTGAAGAAGATATAAAAATTTATTATGAAATAAATGAATCAAATACAGTAATTTAAATAATTACAAAGAGCATGACCATCGATAATTACAATTAAATAACAGCAAAAAGAAAAGTAAGTACATTCACCATTTGATAAGCATATGAGATAGGGGAACCTAATACATACTTTTTATTTATTTATTTAACAAGAAAACTTTTGATTTGTGTATCGGGAGAGGAGGGGAATGGAAATGCAATATATTTTCAAACCACTGCTAAAAAAGAAAGGGTGTGGGCATTAATCTCATTTGGCATATAAACTTTAAAAAAGCACCCTTAAATTGTGCACAAATTAATCTCTTAACATAAATACCATAAAATATAATTATAAAATATTTCATAAATGTAATATACAGAATTCTCATAATGTGTTTAAAGAAGGTGTTTTTTTTTTTTTTTTTTTTTTTTTTGCATTAACTGAAGAAAAAAAATGGGCTTTAAATTTGCAAAATTCTTTTAAATAGAAACATTTAGCTTTCCTCCTAAGGATTGACAAAAGAGCCCGGAAAAAGTCTTTTAAAATGCAATTAAAAAAAAAACTAAGATAAAAAAAGAAGTTTTTATTGATGTTGTTAAGTATTTTAGATTATATAAAAATATCACAATATAAAAATTTTTATATTAGATAGTTTAAAAAGAATTTTGGGAGTCAGACAAATTATAAATCAAAATGAAATGAATATTAAATAAAGAATCCTTTTCTAAAATATAAATTTTGTATCAGTTTTGACATAACTTGCTGATCAACAATTATTTTTAAGGCATAAGTTTCATCAAGAGAATTCTATTGCACTACACATCATAAATACCCAATATATTTTATGACTATAATTACATAAAAGAAAAGTATAAAATTTTTGATGATAGAATGGGATGAGTCTATAAATAAATTGTACAATTTGATACTATTTTCAAACAGAATAATAATAATAATAATAAAAAAAAACTTTGAAAATTTATACTTTGCTTATGACTTGAAATTAAAAAACTTCATCCTTATTTAACAAAAAGAAAACAGGTAGATAAGCACATAAAAATAATAAGGAAGGTATTATTATTACAAATAATTCAACATTCAAATCTCTTACATACAAATACAAACGCATTAAACACCAGGGAAGAAGAGAACAGAATTTAAGTATGGAGGAAAAATTATGTGTTGCTTAACACAATGACTAGTATGACAAGGACCATTCCGAACAATGCAGATAAATTGAGTCTCACAAGTAAAGAATGGAGTAATACATATTGTATAATACTATAATTAAGCTATACATGGAGAGTAATTCATATTTCAGAAAATCACAATTTATGCAAAAATAAAATTAACTGTTGAAAGATTTTTCATACCTCTGTTCAAAGTTCGATAGAGGGAAGGAAAAGCATCCTTTATATTTCAGCAAATGCTGAATTTGATCAAGGTTATGCTTTCTGTGCTTAAAACTACCAGTGTTCGTGTAGGTAGATAAAGCTGTCACCTGTCGATTTCCTCTTTGCTACGAGTTCAGAAATTGCATTGTGTGTGTACTATACACAAGGAAGATTTTTGTATTTTTTTTTTTTCAGTTTGTGCGAAGAGCAGCCAATTATAGCGGAAGACTAACCTCATGAACACTATACAAAGGCTTTGTTAAGTTTATAGGGAACAGTGAAGCATGATAGATATATATTTAATCTTTTAGCACATGGACAAAACTTGAGGGAAAGACACCTCGTCTCTCTGGTTGTCCTTCGATCATGCCTTCCATCCAATCATCATCATCTGTCACTTCACTGATTATGGTTATTATTTCACCTTCCTTAAATGATAGCTCATCTTCCCGATCAGCATCACAATCATATAAAGCTCTACAACGCCTCGGCTTGAGAGTGTCATGTCTCTGCATAAAATTTACAAAAATCTAAAATCAATGAACATAAACAATTGACACAACTAAATAAATAGCATAACTTGAATCAGAAATATAAATCTTTCGGTTCACAAATTAACTAAGAATTTTCACATAGAAATTTTTGATACATTGTAGATCAGACATTATTGAATTTATGGAATGAAAATTTCATTACGTAATAAAGTTATAAAATTGAAGCAAAAGTAAAAAAATAATTTTTGAAAAATTCATTCATTTGCTTGATACATCAGTATTAGTATTTATCAAAATTAGCAGTTTTTGAATCTAGAATTGAATGCACATTTGTACATCATGAATGCTATTTGTTTATTCCTCTTCAGCTTTAATGTTTACAGTCAATAATACATCCAGATAATTTCTTTTCAGGGGTATATAAAAGCAATTAAAAGATTGTTTTTTTAAAAATCCTTTATGAGCCCAGATTTCAGAATTTTTTAAAATAAAATTTTCAACATTTTATGAATATTTTATTTGCAGCATTTTAAGAAAATATATATTTAGACAGTATATTTTCTTAAAATAATTTTTAAATGTATATTTACAGAAATATACATTAAAATGAAACATAAAAAAAAGAGAAGAAGATTTCAGCAAATTAGAGGATAAAATGCTGGTTGAAACCATCTCATAATAATTCACAAAAATCATATTTTTTTTTAAAAAATTTAAGCAGCCCATAAATTTAATTTTTTAAAATCAAACAACAACATTATATAAACCAATTAAAAAGATAAGCAATGAAAGGAGTTGCGCTAAATTATTACCTATGTGAAGAATCACAGTAATTTTAAATCCCAATTTATGCTGGTAATATGGATAACTATGTTGAGAAGAATTATTACACCCAGTAAAACAGTCCTAGTATATTTAAAAGTAGTCAATGCATTTATAAAGTATTTTACATTGAGAACTAATAGTTAATATTGTTATAGTGAAAAAACTATTTTTTAAAATGAAAGCAGTTTAATTTTATAGGATCTTTTTACAGTGCTAAAATGTAATTCAGTCATTTTTAGTTTTCTATGTACTGATGGCTGCCATTAATTATAAAATAATATATAACATTAAGAAATTAAAATATATAAGGATTAAAAAATAATGTACAATTTCAAAAAATAAATACAATGGTTAATAAACAAAACTATATACATGCACACAAAAACCTTTTCTTACTTTTCTTGGTGGAGGTACTGGTGTTTGGCTTTGGCTACTATTGGAGTCACCTGATTGAGGTAAACTATCAGAAGACTGCCCATTGCTTAGAGTTTCTATTGTTTCATTTAAAACTATATGAAAAAAGGGAATAAATACATATAAGATTACATGTATAATAAAAAAAATTAATGGATAAATTTGCATGCCAAAGTAAAGATTTTAAATTAAAAGCAAGGAAATAATTTGTGCAGACTATATACAGGTATTTACACTCATTATAATATCAATAGCCATTAAAGACAGGAATATATTTCCAGTTGAAAAAATGCAATCAATTATGTAAAGAATTATCTTTTATGTTGTTTGAGCCAACAAATGTACTTTTGAAATAATTACAATTACTAAATTTTTACACAGTTCTGAAATATTATT
>JAPMOR010082445.1:130076-239333 GCA_026543865.1 Argiope aurantia | reverse complement strand
ACAGTCAGTTGTTATGGATTTGGCTGAAAAATCTGACAAATGTCTATGCAATACATGTTAAATCTGTGAACCAAATTTTATCAATATCTCTCTTTGTTTTGTAGTTATTGTATTTACATATATTCGAATAAATGGACAGACAGACTTAATCTGCACGGATTTTACACAAAATTAGAAGTAATTTAAAAATCTGGCATAAAGGCCATTTATCAAATTTCATTCGTCTAGCTCAAAGCGTTTGAGTTATCTTTGTCACAGCCAGACAGACATTTTCCAATAATGTGTTTTGTAAAGGACATGAAGTTACGTCAAAATCTCAAGTTCGAATTTTTTGACAATTACTATATTTTCTCTATACTACCTATACAAGAAAGTAAAAAATTAGAATTTGAATTTCATCAACAATATATTTATTGACTTGAACAACATTAAGTGTAGTTATATCATTTTAAACATTTGTTTAAAAACTCTTGCTAACAACTATATAAAACTACTCCATCAAACAATTTTAACAATATTATTTCCTCAAAAGTAAATGGATACTGTTGAATCTGAAATTAACTCAAAACATATCAATTCAAAAAACATTTCTTATTAATATACAACAAATCAATCTCTAACTCAATTATTTTGCTTTACAAAATCTAAATATTTAATTATAATAAACTGTTCTGTGATTATATAACAGAGATTCATAATTACTCTAATAAAATCATATAATTTCCTTTCTTTTTGTGGGGAAAAGCAATTCAATAGAGACATTGTATATATTAGGGAGGGCAGAATTGTATATCTCAATGCAATTTTTTAGGAATTTTAATTAAAAATTAAACCATATCTTGGCATTTCCTCAAATAACTTCTGAAAAAAATATTATCGCTCACTAATAATTTTGACACTATTTAAAATTCATCGTCTTTTTAATGGTACCATTGTAGTAACCACTCCTAAATTTTGACAGTTATAATTTTATTTGCATAATTTTTAATGAGAGCTTTTCTTAATGCATTTAAATTCAAACTGATTCATTAAATATAAAATTGCACAATTTTCTTGCATTGTTTAAATGCTGAAGCAAAAAGTTTTTTTATTATTATTTTGCCAGTGCACATGAGGAATAAGAAAGTGAAGTCAAAGTATAATTAAAGATAGAATTAATCAGAATATAAATTATCCAGATAGTTATGTTTTTAATTGCACTATGATGTCATTGAATTTGACTTCATTAGAAATGTTTATGTACACATGCAAAATGGGTGTAACATTGTGAACATCAAATTATGCATAGTTTTTTTTATTTGGGATTAAACATACAAACATTTCAAGTAAAGTAGGTCATCAAAGCAAACTAGTAAAGGATAAAAATATTCATTAACACATAACTAGACCATACAAAGACAACATCATCAAAATCACAAACAGGAATATTTTATATTTGCACATCCTCATACTGTTTAGATTTCATGTCAAATTATCTTAAGCTCTAGATAAATTCATTGAAATAATTCTTTCATAGTGATACCATTTTATACTATTCTTTAAACCAATAATTCATTTTATGAAATACAGTAAAATAAATAGATTTTTCTTTTGAGTTTTCACAGAGCCTTTGATTTACAGTTTAATACCACATTCTCCCAAAGAAAGTCAAAAGATTTAAATTATATACACTGAATTCCTATTTCATTCAGAAAATCCAAACAATGTAACCAAATTAACCAAACCTATTTTCAATGAAACAATATTACTTTAAAAATATTTATGAACATATTTTCAAATAAAATTATAATTTGCTACATTTTTTTTCTTTGCACTACTTATTGATTTTTTAAATATTTTGATAATAGCAGAAAAACAAAAACAATAACATCAACAAAAGAATGTAACTTTTGATATTAATAAGGAGCAGAATTAAAAGTCCCTTTTAAAAAGTAATACAATTTTATTTTTAAAAAATGCATTATCACAATATGTAATCTTCATAAAAATATACCTGATGGTGTTGGAGGAGGCGGACACTTAGGCCTTTGTAGTGACCCAGTGTTTGATACAGATGGTTTTTCTACACTGTAAGAAAATAAAGTTATTTTATAAAATGAGAGTAAAAATTATGTAATCACTAAAAAAACTACTTCCCATTAAAAAAAAAAAAGAATTTTAGAATGTTTTACATGCCTATTTTTCGACACACATTGGAAATTTAAATTAATAAAATAAAATATGCATTTTGTTTTGAACTCCAAAAATTGTTTTTATGATGTGTTTCTATCAGAAAAACCCAGTCTTTCTCTACTTCATGTTTCATAATGGCACCAGATATCTCAAAGAATATAAAAATCTTATTTTATATGTTGGATTCATGTTTTGATATGAGAAATTTTACATGTTTTTTCCCCCTCATTATAAATTTGTCTTTATGTGCCTTTTTATATCATTTTGGTGATACACAAAGGCACAAACATTGTTATAATTGATTTTAAAATATAACTGGTGATTAAAAAAAATGAGGTTCACACAAAAAGAATTAATAGCAAAATACCCTTCCTATAAAACATTTGTTTCTCTTCAGGTATAAAATAAGATAAATCAACAATGCATACTGCAAAATTTTGTAATGTTGCTATCTGTTTTTGAAATTTAAGAAATAAACTAACAATTACTTCCTTTACTAAGAATGACATTTCTGACAAACACACTGATTTACTAAATTTTAGAATTTACATCTGCATTTAAGTGAAAGTAATTAAAACTAAAAAATTAATTGGAAATGTTTCAATATTTCAAATGCATTTCATGTTATTATAGGGATTAAAATAATAATAAATGTTATAAAGAGAATGCGTCGCCTAATTAGGAGATTAAGTAAATTTGTAGGTCAAGCAGTATTAGGTTTATTAAAAACATAATGAAAAATTATAAAAAAATAAATGAAAATTCTCTATTAATATAATTTCTTATTGCATTAAATTCTTCATAAATATTTACAATAAGTATTTATTTTTAAAGTCACCTATTTCTAATGCTTTTTTTTTCACTCCAATCTTACAGATTAAATAAAAACAGTAATTCAACAGTGATACATTCTAAAAAAATTTTCATACTTCAACACATATACAGAATATGATTTAGAATAATTCATAAAACAATTATAACATCTTATTAAAAGGAATGAAAAATATTCATTACTCAGAAGGAAAGAATACAGTAACCACATAAAGAAAAATTACCTTTTGAGCACTGGAAATTCACAAGTTTTTGGCAGCACCTGTTTGGCACCTGGTGCTAAAATAAATAATAAAAGTAATACTTGAAAACAATTGCTACACCAACTGCAAACACATTACTGAACTATGAATAAAATTATAAACAGAAGTTTACGAAAAAAAAAAAGCAATTATATGAAAATTTTAACTGAAGGTAATGCCTATATATTCATTAAATTATTAAAATCCTACAATCTACAATTACAGATTTAGAAAAAATACTTAGTTTTGTTTGGTAGTACACTATCTTGTATGCTAAAATTGACATTTCAAAATTTAACTGTTTTTACAAGAAATAAACTCTAATGCTGCATTTTTCTAAATAAAATCATAGTACAATGGATTGGAGTTGGTTGAATTCTGTATTAACAATTAAATAATGTTTACTATAATAACCTGCTAAATCCTTAAAATTACAGTTGATTTTAAATTAAGTAACACAGCATTCAAATATAATCAATATATTTAAAATAATAAGGAAAAACATAATGAATCAGTCGCCTAGCTCCAATTACTGGTTTGATTTTTCTAATTTTTGTTTCACATGAAAACATATGACACTTAAGTATGTTATTTAGGGTTGTTATTAGGGGAGGGGGGGGGGCTATGCTTGAGGAAATCTTACAACAGAGTTCACTGATTGGATTTTCAAAAAGGTTTATTTCATATTAAAATTCATGACCCTTAGATATTAATTTTTGTTTGCCTTTCACCACCCTTCTTCATTTTCAGAACATATATAAAAAATAAAACTTCACTATACTATATCTAAAAAGAAATCTTGCATAGAGTTTGCCATCCCAAATACCGAACTGGGGTCAGGAAAATTTATATCATTTATTCAATTTAGCTTATGACTCAAGATATGCTGTCAAGGATCACCTACACTCCACTATCTTATATTTTTGACAGAAATTGGAAAACCAAAATTTCACTGTACACTCTCCAAGGAGAAAATAGCAACATATCTTGCCAATTCCAACCAGTGAGTCAATTTCAAAAATTTTATTTCATATGAATGCTTATTATCCCACAATATATTATCAAGAGATTTTATACACCCTTTCTTTTTATTTTGAGAAATTTAGTTAATAAAACGTTAGCAAAACTCTCAAATTTCACAATTGAAATAATTTTGTCGGTTTTTGCTATCAACTTGATGACTTCATGTCTTTAAAATACAGCTAAACAACCAGAATGTTCTATCATTAAAATGCAACTTTTAATTACATTACTGTAACTATTTTCAATTACACTTTTGTGATATGTAGTAGTTAATGTTTTTTGAGATGCTAAAATTAATCTTATTAACCAGATATCTCAGAAGACTCTGTAGATGATATTAATATAGTCATGTCAATGAAATACATCTTCTCCAAATAAAAGAAAATAGTGTTTTAAATTATAACCATATAATAATGGCAGATCACTGATTGGTTAGCTATGCTTGCAATGACAAAAATCAATTGTCAATACAAATTGGCAAAATCAATCCAATTGTTAAGTTTGAAGATTCAGTTTAAGCCCATTTTGCAAGCATGGTGATTTTAGTGATTAAGACTGACAAACTCAGTCAAGAATTTTTCAAAAGGGAATGAGCGGGGAATTTATTATCTCTTCATCTTTCTCCTTTGTATTAAAAAAAAAAAAGTGAGAGAGAATTTCAGATTTCAGTGAAATTTCAGATTTTAGAACTTCATAAGTTTCTCTATATTTTTAAAATTATGTCTGTCCTTACACAATAACTCAAATAAATACATAGATCTAAAATTTAAATGGATGAAATTTAATATGTCTTTATGCCAAACTTGTAGATATCTAACAAATTTTCAACAAAATTTATTCCCAGGAGTGTATCTATCTGAGAGCAAATGGACACAATAACTACAAAACATAAAGAGTTAAGAGATAAAATATGGTATGCAGTTTTAACAACTAAAGTGTAGATATGCATCAATCTCGACCAAATCCACCCATTCTGCCCACTTACAAGCACAAACAGTTAAAAACAAAATGGTTTATATAATTAACAACTTAGAAAATGAATTAAAAGTAATATATGTGACAAATTTTGGTTTCAGTCAGTTGGTAAAAAAGATACGTCCAAAATGCTATTTACTTTGTGAAGAACAAAATGTATAGGACTCCAGTACAAACAATGCTTACAGCTTTGCTCAAATTTCACAATTCTAATCAAAGGAAGGGGGTAACATCTTTATAATGCAATAAGCAAGAAACTTTCAGTGAAACCACATCCAATAATTTAGTATTCATTATTTTCAGTTTATTATTTTGATTTTTATCATTTTCAATATTATGGTCATAAAGAAATAAAATCAGTTTTTTAGCATAATTTCACAACTTTATATAATATTGTTTTCATTTTGTCGAAATGCATCATCTTGTGAGTAATACCATACAGGCTTTGTAAACAAACATACTTAAAGTTATATATATGTGCATTGCATATACTTATTATGTTATAACAATTTAAATTGCGATTAAACTTGACCATAATTTTTAAGAAGCTGAACAAGAACTTTTGAAAATTACTGAATACAAAGTTGAATAAAAGATTTATCTATTGAAAAACTGCTATGTAAATTAAAAATAGTGATCAACACATCTATATCTTTAACTTAAAAAAGTGCAGCTTGTAAAAATTATTGATTCTGCAATATTTAAATACAAAATGCAGGGAGCATACATATAATTTTAAAATAATGGAACATTTCTTCACCTGGCAAACAATTGCTTTAACCATAATTTTTTTTAAAAATTTTTTGCATGTTTATATATAAACACAGAGAGATTTTTAAAGAGGATGCTTATCTATGTCTAATTATTCATGTTCTATACACCAAATCATTTGACCTAGAGTGTAAACTAGAATAACTTTATTTGGTACAAATAAAGTTTGAAAGTGATAACATAATCTTAGAAAGACTTTTTTTCCCTAGAATTTTGATTAGAGGTTTAATTAATTAAGAATTAAATAAATGAGACATTGGTAATTTCTACAAAACTTCCAAAAAGATTATTGGTCTTGAATATTTTTTATACCATTTTAAAAATAAAAATATTGTCTTTTTAATGATTACAATCTAGTTATGCAATATTTTTCTATATTTTGACACATTCAATTTTCTTTTTTGCATAACTTTTAAAAGTACTATTTAAAGGTAACAATGAAATTCAAATCATTTTCACTGTTTCATCAAATATTTAATTAGGTGATTTTATTATTTGTGCAGTTTACATGCAAAACAAAAGAGTTAAATTTTAACATATGAACTGCAAAAGACAATATGAATTTACATAAGATATCTTGAACAGTATCATTTTAATAGCATTGTGATCTCATGGAATTTGATCCCGTGGAATTCAACCCCATGGAATTTGGGATTAAGAATGCTCATGACCATAAAGATAAAAACAAATGCAAGATTATTAAAATAATATAGCTTTTTTATCATATTTTGATGCTTAACAATATTTTGCTGAGGGAATTCTAGGCATCAAGTTATGTTATTTCAATGGAACACCAACATTCCAGATGAACTACTGTTTATACTCAGATATAAAGATTCAAAAACCTTTATGCTTTTGTGCATGCGTCTGGTTACGTCTATTTAATCAAAATAGCAATGAGAGGAAAGATGAAAAGAGGAGATTTTTAAATTTAACAATGAAATGAAATCAGAAATTAAAGGAACCCAGTAGGCATAAAAACTGTGGATAACTCGCAAAATTATTGGGTAAAGATACGAATTTAATGAAACAGTTTGGAGTTAATTTTTATTTATTGGAAGAGACCTAAACATTAAGCTATGATGAATAAATAGAACATTTCTGTTCTTAGAATTTGGCAATTCACTTTTTTACAAAAGAATAATTATTCTTTATGTTAAAATAGTTCTTAATTTTATTTGTTATTGAATGTTTTGATAACATTTTGAGATTAACAATGGTAAATAACCTTGATTATACATAATGATATTATATAGAATATAATATTTTTCATATCACTTCTGAAAGCTTTTTGCCATTTGATTTAGCCTAATCTTCCAATATATCTCTAATGGTAGCTAACTGGAATTAGGAGCTTTGCAATTTGGTACAACTGATTATCCTTGAAAACAACTCTATACTTTCAAAATTGCAAACTTTATCACATATATATGCACAAACATATACATAAGTTAATATTGTAAAATTTTAAAATAATAAGAAGTGTCTCTTTAAGCATATTTACTTTAAGTGTGCATAGACAAATAATTTCAGTTTTCAATATAAACATAAATTTTCCCAATCTAAAAATTTTGCTCATGCAAAAAATGAGCTAAAATCAATACATTGGATGCAGCAGCAGAGCCAGCACAGCAAAAGTAAAAAACAAGTAAAGGAAGGAAGGAGCAATAAAAAAATAAATAAAAGGAGAGTCATAAAAAAAGGCCTTAGCTATTTGTTTCCTACCAAGGGTAATGGTAGCAGACTGGAACCTTAGGCCATTGCCATTGTAGTTGAAGTCTATGGACGAGCTGGAATTGTTGATAGAATGCGAGCTGCAGGAAATGAGATCTGTGGAATGATTTCTTCGGTGATTAATTCCGGATGGGGATTGGGAAAGTCCTGGGTCAGAAGGAGTACGGGAATGGCTAGGTGTGGCAGGACAGTTGTTACTGGAATTAAGGGTGGGTGGAGGGGGTGCAGCTCTTTTCTTCATACTCCCATGGGAGGTCAAACCAGGGACTAAAGGAATGAATTAATCAACAAGTTAGGAAGAAGCAATAGGTAGAGTAGTTAAAGGGAATCAGGAAGCTTAATACATCAACTGCCAAGCACTGCTAGTTTTTTTTAGTCTTTGATATTTGAAAAAAATTTTAATACAAAAAGACAGTTCAAAATGAAATAAGCAAGAATAATTTAGTAATTTTATTCAAAACTTGTAAATTAAATGGAAATCTAGAACCAAAGAAGCTTTTGCGATTTAGGTCAAGTCATTTTGGCATTTGATGCATTAAACTGCAGCCAGCTTAAAGAAAAAGCAAAATTATATGGACCCATTCTGTGATACTAATGAATGATCTGTAATTAAATAACAAAAGTTAAGGATTTAAAGAAGTGATTATCAATGTTGGAAACGACAGGAAAGGAATGACTCTCCCGCTGCATGATTTGTATATTCCTTGTTAAATCTGTAATTACTGTTAAATTTGATATTTCACTTAACATAATTTAATTGCATGTTATGCATCAATGATTTCTTCTTCTAAAATGTTTCATTTTATGACTTCATACAGATCAAAATTTCGAAAAATTAATTGAAATATATAGAACCTGGCTGGAAAGAAAACCACCAACTGCAGCTTTTGTGTTAGAAATGAAGAAAACAAAATTGTTCAAAGAGAAAAAGGTTACAGAATTTAAAGAAAAACTACAATTCAACCCATTCATTGATCACAGAATGGGTGAATGAAGCAAAACATCATTGTTTTGTCTAAAACAGATTACAAACTACGCTTTACTTAACCTAATGCACAAGCAAAGAAATATATAAATAAATAAGCAAGAATTTTCATTTTTTGCATAAAGGGATTAATAAAAATTACTCTTATTATAAAATGGCATGCTCACAGAATAGATATAAAACTTATCATAAGAAGTACTAATAAGTAAGTAAGTATCATAAGAAGAAGTAGAATAAAATAAAGCAATTATCTACTTTAAAATGATTTAAGCTAGTATATTATATTAGAATACACAAAATATAAAGAATAGTTTCAACTACGTAACAAAATAAATGTTTTATAAAAATGATTGAATAAGAAATTCATATGTAGAAAAGATGTTAACAACTTTTGTTCCGATACATTAATAAATTAAATTTCATGAAATCCTATTTTAAGAACAGTAATGCTATAAAATCCGTTAAAAGTAAGAACAGAAATTCTTTTGTTCAATTTCTATGGCAATCAAAATTAAAACAGAGTAAAATAATCATCTTAAATTCTGATTTAAAGCTTATGAAATTATATGATATGAAAATATATATGCAGAAAAAAAAAAGAAGCAGCTTATTAATTTTAGAAGCAATGTAGAATATCTTAAAAGAAATTCTAAAGGTAAGCAAAGCATTCCAATTTGTATAATTCCATTCTACATTATCTACAATGAAGTGTACAAGATATGCCTTCACCATTAGTCTTCACTTCACTTTGGCAAATTTTAACAGAAAAAAAATCAATCAATCGAATTAAATAGTTATTTTTAAAAAAAGAATATATGAATATAACAGAAGTATAGCTTTAGAATTTCATACACATGCAACGAATTTCATTATAATAACAGTCGGCCATTTGAAGAATTTTTATAAATCATTATTGCACACACATAAAAAAATCTTACTAAATGGCTTCTTATTTTGTGGTGGTGGAGGTGGTGGCATTGTGCGTGGAGTCACAAGTGGACTTTGCTTAACTGTTTCACTTATAGAACTTGATCTACTGGTTGGGGACTCGTTACCAACAACACTGGACGGCCGAGAACGGTTCAGATGCTCAGGTGTCACTTGACCACCCTAGGAAATAAGTTATTAAATAAATACAAAAATCAGAACTCTGAGAAAGAAATTTTATTATTAGTTCTAAACATCTATTTAAATTTGTCTTACATGCTAATTGTCCATTTTTAATTACTCTCTGTTTTACAAAAATTCTCTTTTAAGGAACTGTAATTCACTAATCATGTGCATACTTTTCCACCAACCAACCAACCAAAGATGATTTTTATGGAAATATCAAACCCTTTACCATTACAGATAAATTTTTATGCATTGCAAAGTGTTAACTGCTATATTATATATAATCACACACACGCATGCACACACACAGTGTGATTGGTCAAGTTTTTTTAAGATTGTTCAATTCAAAAAAGTTACTTGTGTAGTCAGGAAAGTAACAAGCAACTATAGTAAAGTGACTATGCTGAATTAAATGAAACAGGTTGAAACACTTCTAGTGGTGAAATAAGAAAGTTAAATGAAATAACTTTAAAAATAAAAGACATAGTCCAAAAAGTCCAGTCAGAAAAATGTGTGCTAAACTATAATAAAAATATAGAAAAAAGTTGAATGGAATTATCTGTAAAATTGGTGAAGATATTTGAGATTAAAATGATCAACATTCTGCAATTTAAAAATAGATTAACCTGAAACTGAAAAATTATTTTCTGACATTTCTCCCCTACTCACTAAATATGCTTTTTAAATAATATTTATTACAATTTTTGCTTATTTCTTCATTGTTTAAATTTCACTTTGTCGCTATTTAACTCAGACTTTATGATAATACTGGATAATACATTTTTCAATTTGGATTAACTCTTTTTGAAGACATAGAAAAAAAAATCAATTTTAATTGCAAATATCTCCACCAATTTTACAGATAAACTCATGGAACTTTTTCATCTATTTTAATTACGGTACAACACATATTTTTCTAACTGGAATCAGGGTGTGTAGTGAGAAACTACTGCAAAAATTAAGCACTTTTTAAACACTTTATCCAAAAAAATTAACTCCTTTGTACATGTACACATACGTAGCATTGGAAGCGTATACGTAGCATAAACAGGAAGCGTCTTTTCTTATTTGCAAGAAAAATCATTTGGATTACTAAAAATAAGGAATAGAAATGCCTTTGATCTGTTGTGTTCCAAACTGTAATGGAAATTACAGGAATGGCCCAAGAGTAAGTGTTTTTGTCTTTCCTAAAAATGAAGAGCTTAAAAAGAATTGGTTAAGTGCCATGCATCGTGAAGGATTTTATCCGACGCAGCATAGTAGGGTAAGCTCATTTAATTATTTTAAAGTAATGCCTAATGTTTCTAAATGAAAAATCATTTAATCTCACATTAGAAATTTAACAACTCAGTAATATCCATTATTCATGATTTTAATCGTGCATTATGAAAAGAATTATTTCATAAAATGCTGTAATGTAGGCAGTATTATTGTCAATAATAATTATAATATTTTCCATAATTATGTTTACATTCTTTGCTTAATATTATATCTATAATTAGGTTTACATATAGTTAAATTTTATTATATAACATAACGATAAAAACCTGAGAGTAAACAAAATAAAAACTCTTCGTATTTATATATATACATATAGTTTTATGTTGTATTTTTGTTACTGAATTTAAATTAAACATTAAAGGAAGTCAATATTTACGAATAATTTCCTTTACTTTAGGTCTGTGAATTACATTTTAAAACAAATGATATTGAAAGAGAAACGGTACATAAACTAGTAAAATAACATAACGGTAAATACCTGAGAGTAAACAAAATTAAAACTTGCTGTACTTATAATTATATATTGTTTTATGTTGTATATTTGTTACTGTATTTAAATTACACATTAAAGGAAGTCAATATTTACGAATGATTTCCTTTACTGTAGGCCTGTGAATTACATTTTAAAACAAATGATATTGAAAGAGAAACTAGTCTATTTGATTCAAAGTCAGGAAAATTATTAAGTGTCCCTCTTAAATATCCGAGACTAGTGATTGGAGCAATTCCATCTCAGATTCCAAATTGTGCCTCTTACATATCATCTTCAACATTTCGTACAGAAAATCCAGAAATAAAAAAGATGAAATGGGAGCAACAATATATAGAGAAAGCTCTCCAGGAAAGCATAACAGAAAAAAAAAAATACGATGAGACAAGATAATTAAAAATTTGGAAGAACTGAAGATGCACATTTCTTTAGTAAATTTGAAAAATTTCTGGAATATCACTCATAAAGAAAATAAAATTTCATTTGTGAATATTGAATTAAGTTCTGGTCCTGAAATTGCATTGTCTGTTGTAATAAATGATTTATTAGAGGTGTCAGCTTTTGTTGGAACAACAAGCTTGTCAAATATTCCAAATATTTCTTCTTTACCAATAAAAGTCAATAACATCAACAATTTAAATGAAATATTAGAGCATCTGCCAGAAATGAAGACAAATAATTCATTGCTGAATTCAGATATTATTTCCCAGATTCATAGTTTCATGGATAATTTAAATATAACCCAAGAAAATTTAACCAATGTTATAGCATTTATTAAAGAGCAATCTGCCTTGATTATTCAAAATGAGCACAGTAAAAGGTACTCCACTGAAATGATGATATTCTGCTCATTATTTTATTCAATGGCTCCACATGCATATAAATTTGTCAGAAAGTCTGGCTATATTTGGTTACCTCAGCCTGTAACTTTGAGAAATATATGCATACCTATCAACTTGCCCTCAGTCAGAGCAGATTGAATTGCATTTCTTAAAGTACATTAAACAGAAATTACAATTCATAGTATCTGCAGATAAAAATGTGATTCTTCAAATAGATGAGATGCACATCAAACCCTACTTTGATTACAAAGGGGGAAATATATCAAGTTTCAGTTACAATTCAGAAAATGCTGCCACAAGTGTTATGACTTTCATGATAAATAGTATTTTATTGTCATATAAAGATGTTGTTTATATTCTTCCTGTAAATACAATAGTAGCAGACACTTTACATACATTCATTAAAAAAATTATTATAGGATTAGAAAACATTGGTTTTAAAGTGACATGTTGCAATAGATATAATGCAATTTGAATATTTCAGAAAATTTTCTTAAAACACGAATTCGAAAAAGATTATATTCTGAAATAAAAGAAGATGAAGTAAAAGAATTTGGGTATTAAAAATATCACAGTAATTGATACTGTCATTGTACAGATAGAAGGTAGATTTAAAAATGTGTCAACTTAATCACTGATACAAAAAATTTCAAATTAAATTCAGCAAATTAAAAGTAAGGAAGAATTGTGGTTGGTCAAGGTGTGAAGAAGCTTACAAGCATTTGCTGTACAAATCACCGGAAAAAAAATTGTGATTTTTCTGAAGTAATTAAAAGCAAAAACAAAATCATTTAACAGATATACATGCAATAGCATTATATATTATGTTTGTAATTTTTTTTTTTCGTTACAAAAAACTTGGGGCTCGAAATGGTTTCTTACACCCAATCTCCTTTATAGAGAAGGCCGGCTCTGATTATAAATCAGAACTTATGTACCATATATGAAGAAGAAATTTTGAAATTTTCTAATCTAAAATATTTCGCAGCAGATATAATTTTTAATGATGTAGTGAATGAAGAACAAGTACATGATTATGGAAAAGGCATTTCAGGACATAAACTGGAAAATGTTTATAGATTGGTAATCTGGTCTGCAGTCAATGCATTATTGAATAATTACATAATAGTTTGAAAAACTCTTCAAAAGCCAGAAAGGAAAGAAAATTTGATAAATTTAGTAAAGATATTTCTAACAAAGTAATGATAAAATATATAGTTAAATAAGAAAGCTCTTCTAATGTTTCAAAGATTTATTGGATGTTTTTTGAAGTGTCAACAGAATAGAATACTGTTTCGTGAAATATTGTTTTTATTGCTTTCTTGGAGTTGACACCATGGCAAATATTCATAAAACCATTTTTGTATGGAATTGTTCTGAAATTAATTAATCAATTTTTTTATTCAACTTTTGCTAAATAAATAGTTTTAAATCTAGGGGAGATACACCTACTGGAAAACCTGCCCTGCACATAATGCAAAAAAGGTATTGCATACCAAGCGCCGTACCAACAGGGTGATGTGGAAAGCGGCTGCCTTTTAATGAATTCTACAATATATGTGTGTTGAATTGCGTGATATGGAAGTATATGAAATGATATTAACAAGTGAAAGGTAATTTCTCTCGACTCTCTAGTGCGCAGAGACTTAACGTTACGGGAATGAAGTGTACCGTCTCGTTGTGATGTCAAGGAAGACTGCAGAGGCCTTGTCTATCAGGGGTTGTGGAATAGCAGAATGCAAAAATGGTCAGGCTATAAAAAATTGTCTCATTGCTTCTTACTTCTTAAATTTAGTAAAGACCTTTTTTACAACCATTTTTGCATTTTGAAAATTTGATAAAAACTTGCTTTTTAAATTATATATAATTCTTACTTTAGCTTTAAAAAATTGCAGAAAAATGTGATAATATATTTTAGAACGAATTAAAATGCTTTAACAACTTCTTGTTTCCATAAATAAAGAAGCAAATTCTTTAACCCCACCCGGTATGATTTAATAATTGAAAGTTGTGCATGAAATAACCATTTAGTTTTCATTAAAAAAATGTTTTTCATTTTATAATTCTTATATATTATTGATTAAAATTATATTACTGATATGGATATAATTACAATTCGTAATTTCACATTTAACACCTCATCAAAAACTTCCAATGACTTCGGATTAGTACCTAGTTTCCCCAACATTGGGGTGATTATACCAGACACTCCCATAAATTTCTTTATTTCATGCACATTATCTATTTTCTTCCATACTTCTGCTTATATGTCTTTGATTCCAAAATATTCATTAGTATCACTTATTAGTCACCCAGTATATTTTTGTCTTCTTGGTAATACTTCACTGTCACGAGTTTTATTATCAGTATGGTGTAAATATTTGATTATTTCTTATGATTCTTCAGAATCTCTCCAATCGCCTTGATATTCATAGTCTGCACTATCCATTAGGGTGTTTATTTCACAACATGTTTTTCTTTTCGTAAAAAAATATACCGGCCAGACCAATGTTTACATTAAATGTTTATAAGAAAGAAATCCTAGTGACTAACAACAATTTAGATGTGATTTATATCAAGAAATTCTGACAGTAAGCAATATGTGATAGTGATCTATGATATTAATATAACAAAAATGCTGCCGTATTCTATATACTAGAAATTTTAAACCAAATTTATTATCAACAGTAACTTTAGTCACTAAGTAATGTAAACAAGTAATTAATAGTAACTTAGTCACTATGGATTAAGTTAAAAAAGAGCCAATTCTGTAGTTAGAAGCAAAGTGAAAATAAAAAGTGTCAGTTGAAATGTTCTTTAAAAGTATTTTTTTGGAGTCAGTATGAGACAATAAAATGCATTGCTTTAAAATTTAATAAAACTCATTAAATAAAAAATCTTATTCAATAAACTGCTTAAAAACCTTCTATGTTCGATATCTCTTTGGTGCACCAAATTCGTCCAGCTGCATTTTTATTATCTGTTGACCGAACCAATCTGAGTATTTGTCTTAACAACATGCAAAAGGTACCTGGCATAACTTAAATAAATTCTTCAACATCTCAAACTTTGTTTAGTGTTTGTGAAACTAAAAAATAAATAAATAAACAAGTTTTTGAACGTTTTTCAAGCTGCAAAAAGTATGGCACAATACATATTTCATACTGCCCCTTCTGGATAACTATTCCATTATTTCAATAAATGGCAATGCACATTGTTGAAGAAAAAGTCTCATTAGCATTATCTTAATATGTGTTAGAATCCCTGGACTTATATCACACTGGATTCTTTGTCTGAATTCTTCTCTTTTCTTGGTTTTGTTTCTCGATATATCTCATAAACAAGCCTTCAGGACTAAGCTTTCGAATTATCATATTTAAAGTGTGAGGAAATAAAAAGAACAAAATGCTACCTTTGCACTTCTCAAGAAAATTAAGCACTTTTAAGGCACTTATAAATGGTTTTCAAATTTAAGCACTTTTCATGACACTACGCACCCTGTGGTATTTTCTGGCTAGAGGTATGTGCTCCAGAATCCTATGAAAAACGACAGTTACACTCTAAAAATTAGGATTACAGTGACAAGACTTCAAATGGGAAAACTAATTTTTTTTTTACTGGTATGCATTCTACATAACAAAAAAATAAAGTGTTAGAACGGTACCTGAGACACAAAAATCACCAGTTCCAGACATAATTAACAGCAGTAAACTAAGAGATGCTTTAAAAATGTGCTAGAATACCAGATACTACTTTCTATATATATATAATTATGAAACGATTTGACAAAAGAGCAATACATATAAATGATTAGTAAAAAATCTGTTAAAATTCTATTTTAAAATGGAAGAACATTTATCATGACTTTAAAACATGTTTAATTTGACAGTTATTTTTCAATTATTATTTAATCAGAACATAATTATATACCATCACACTAAACTGACTAAATAAATTAATTTACCTTCAATCATTTTGGTCTGACAAAGTTAAAAAAATTACCTTATTATCTTCCCCATCTTCATCACTGAAATCTGTAGAACCATCTTCTTGAGACAGGCCCCAATCAATATTTACATTTTCAAACATAGTTTTCTTATTTTGCACAGCATGCTCTAACTATAAATGACAAAAATTTTACATTTTTAAATGAATATAAATAAAGATCCCCTCCTACTTTTGAGCACCTGTAATTTAAAATTAATTTCTAAACATATAATAAACTTAAGAAATATACTTTATTAAAGCAGTAATTTAAAGGTCAGTTTGCAGAAACAATAGTCGATAAGGTTAATTGTTACCAACAGAGACAGAAAAAAAATGACTTTTATTAATATTATAAAATTTTAAAAGAAATTACAAAAAGAAAACAATTTGAGATGAATTTTTTTAAAGCATTACAGGTTTTTTTATAGCTTATTTACTAAATGTAACAGAAAATTATATACTTATTTAAAATGACTTACATAATAATGAAAGGGAAAGAGAAACAATATTTTTTTCATTAAACATTACCAATGACATATGAAAACTTAAGACATTAAATAGTCAGATAATATCTGAAGTCAGTACATCTGACAAACAGAATCTATTTCTTATTTAACAAGAACCAATAAATAACATGATATACATTATAAAATATTGTATATATCTTTTAACTTGCAACTAAAATAGTCGAGATTTTTAGTCTTTGGTTCAAATTCTGCATGGTTACAAGTATTTTTACTACCTTTTGCTATTAAATATAAAAAAAAAACTTTTAGGTTTCATAAAATTTAGTAATCTATTTTTGTAAGAATGGTTGATTGCAAAAAAAAGCACAGGGAATTTCAATTACACCAAACTGTTGAGATATTGCCTTAGGAATAAATTTCGACTATGTTTCAATCTCCAATATCAATTTCGGACAGGTGATTATACTAACAAATTAACTTTAACAAAAATGTCAAAATATTTAAGAAGAAGCATATTACGAATAATCTTTATAAATTTATCAGTAAGATTCTGCACAGAATGTTAACAAATCCCATTGTAAGTCTTAATAGCATCAGCTATATAAGGGCAATAAACAGTTTTAGATGACCAATTAAAGTATAAATACAATGTTTATACACATTAATTAAATAACAGATATCTAAAACTAATTCACCATTTAACAGAATGAAAAGAAATAATATGTTAATTTTAAGATTAGACAAATGCAACAAGAAACTATTCCACAAAGTACAAGAGAGGAATTGTGAAAGTCCCTCGGGAAAGAATCTTGCTGATCTGCCAATTTGGGAGACTAGCCATGGAGTTCTTAAATTTGAAGTTCTTAACCTCTGGGCATAATACATGATACAGGCATAGCATTTAAATTGCTTAGCAAGTGGTTGCACATTTTGAAGTTGACAATCATTTATATTGATCAGTAATATAAAAATTAATAATATTTTGAGACAGAGGAAAAAAGTGGAAAGAAAAAGGGCAAGAATTTTACAGCTTTCTGCAAAAAGATCTTTTAATAATCAGAAGAGAACAGCAACCAGAGTAATAAACTCCAAACAACAGGTGATGATAAGGATGCAAAAGATTAAGTATAAACCAGGTCGGAAATATGTATTTCCAGAGTTGAAAGCATCTTCAATGAATGGATCTTTGACAAAAGAACAAAAGCACTTGGTTGTTCACATAGCTGCTATTCAAACAATTGCCTTTATACAGGCATTATAGAAATATCAGGTCAAATTCAAATAATCAAAATAAATAGTGCAGAGTTTCTTTCAATAAGAACCTGCAAGTCTTTACGAACTAAAAGTAAATTGTGCTTGACAAAATAAACACTCCCATGAAAAGAAATCTTAATGCAATCTTTTAGAATAAAAAAATTATTCACGATCAATTCGCATTTTTGTATAAATAGTAGTAATTCTTAACTACATACAATAGAATATATACATATATTTTTAAAATAACTAAACTTACCAGCTCCACACAAGTATGAAAATCCTTTTCTTTGGCAATATCTAATGGAGTTTTCCCTTCACGATTTTCAATTTGAGGATTAGCACCACTACGAAGCAGTAATTTCATACATTCAGACTGATTTCTTTGAGCACAAATGTGAAGTGCTGTGCTTCCATCTTTGGTTTGTTTATCTAGGCTTGAGCTATAATTTCAGATTAAATCACTATGTCTTCATTAAATTTCCAGTCATGATGTTCATCAAATAAATAATAAGAATAAATTAAGAAAAAGAAATCTAGCTTTCAGTTTGTAGAGAACTTTGTTAAGACAATAAAACATATACATATTATATATATATAATTTCCAAATAGAATTATAATATAGAAATGAAGATTAATGCATAGGCTTATCAAGTAAAAATAATACAAAATACTAAAATGAGCACTAATGTTTTAAAAGGTTTAGAAGATTTCAATTCCAAGCATTGTATTGTGCAAAATTTAAAATTTAAATAAATCTTTTATACTGATTATTTTTGAAACTTAAGACACACTTTGCAAACTAAAAGAAAGTAAATTCAGCAAGTCTTTAGAAAGTTAAAAATGCCAGAGAATACAGAAAGAGGCATAGTGGAGTTATTTTAACCGTTTTTTAATACTTAAGGTAGGCATATGCAAACAATGCCATAAATTTACAAGGATTAATAATAGGGAAAAAAAGAAATAAGAGAAGCACCCATTTTTTCATGCTTATTATAAGTTTAAAAAATATTAGATATATATTCTGGGTTGAAATGGAGTTTTTATATACATGTCAATTTATTTTAAGATTAAAATTGTGATAGCACCAGAATAAAAACAGAAATGGAACAAGAAAAAACCAAAATAATAAAAATATCCTCAAATATAACATAAAAAGAAAACAAACATTGTTATATCAATAAAACAATGTTCATTTAAAAGGAAAATATTTGTGATCTTTCAAATTTTGGTCTCTATGTCAATGGCTAAACAGTTATATAAAAAAATTAATTTTTTAGAAATTACAACACAATAAAAGAAAAGGTTTGATAATCATATTGTGCGAATTTTACTCACTGTTACTGTAAATAGTGATTTCAAAATACTAAAGGAAAGAGAATTTCCCACCCAGAGGAAAGCAGCACATGCACATTATAATTCACTGCAGAACAAGATTCAATGTATAGATTAATTAACTTAGCCACATTTCAAGAATAAGAAATAAACCAACCTACTGATTGCAGATTCTCACTTGAAAGAAATTAAATATAAAATTTGAATTCAAATGTCATTTCTGTGAAATAAGTAATTATTTGGTAAATTATATGCCTCCTAATTTTTTATAACAATATACTTGCAGGAATGTTGGGCAGTGTACAATTAATTCTGCTAATGCTCTTATTCAATATTAGATATTCCCAAAGATATAATAAAAAGAATTCATAACAAAAAGTAAAAAGGGTAGAAAATTACATGGGATTAATTTAAAAAAACATGAAAGAATAATATTGGACAGATTCTATAAACTAGGCAAATGCTTTTTTCAAACATATTAATTTTTCAAAAAAAGAAATTAAGTTTTTTCAAATGATTAATTACACAACAGTGTAAATCTGTGAACAACGGAAATAAATGCATTTGTATAATATAAATTATGAACATTACTGATTCAAATGATCTGCACAAATGCTTTTAACTCTATTATTCAATGATGCAATCAGATACTATTTTATCATTTATATTTATGACTGCACAGACTTTTCTTAATGATGATTAATGATTCAATATAAGGCTTACCTATTTTGAACTAGGAAATCTACAATGTGTAAGGAAGTACCATCCTCCTGTGAAACAGCAACATGTAAGCTTGTTTCACCTATTGCCTATATTAAAATCAATTTTAATCAACATATAATTTTATATAATGAAAAACTAAATATTATATTTTCAGCAAGAAACTAACAACATTAATTTGACAATAGTGAGGAATGAATTTAATACTACAGAATTTGAATAATCATTTGGTTTATTACTCAGAAAGATCCAAAGAAATAGTACTCACACTATTTGGTAGAACACTAGTTAAGTCAACACCTTCCACAAATGCCTGGAGTAATTGGTAGACATTTTTTGAAGTAACTGCATTCTCTAAATCATTTATTAAATCATTTTCATCTGAACATGTCCTTATTGCAAATTTTCGATCGACATATTTTCCTCTAATAAACTCATAACGTTCTTCCCTAAAAAAAAATATCGCTATTTATTTATGAAAATAAAGTTAAAGTTTCCACAAATTGAATAAGAATAAAATGAATTTCATTTTTTAATATGTAATACATACTTTTTAAAAATATAATGATATTTTTCTACAAAGCTAATGATTTGATAGTTATGCTTCATAAATAGAAAACCAACAATGTTAATTTCATTATCATGCAAACCTTTTGTCACACTGGTTAATCTTTTAATTGTCCATGCTTATTTGGAGAAGTTAACTAAAGGATTTAATTAAATTTTATCTAATAGAAGAAACTTTATTTTTAACATATCTTAGCAATTAATTAAACCAAAATTTAGACTAATAAAGTACAATCACTGGATGTTTAATAATATATTTCAAGGAGGGAAGTAATGATACAGATAAAATATATAAAAGAAAATGTATTTGTAATAAACAATAAAAAAAGAAGCTTAGTTATAATAATAAAAATGGAAAGATTTCAGATTAGGAATCAATGCAATGACCTCTAAGACATACAATCTGTTTTTCGAAAAGAAATGAAAAGATAAATTGCAAGCACAATAATGTAAAGATTTATAAATAACAGCGTGAATAACATCTTATTTTGATTGTTTTTTAATTCACTAGAAAACAAATAAGAAAGTGCATTTAAAAAGACGAGTAAGCATAAAATAATGTGGTACTATAACATATATATGGTAGCAATAGTAAGTAGTCCTAAATATTGGCACAAATTATTTTCCCATTATAATGGCACATGTCAAAATGTACCCAGAAGGACCATTATGGAAGGAAAAAAAATTACAATATTGAACAAAATTGCTGCATTTTGACTTTCGTTCAGCAAGTAAGAAAAATATATTTTAAAAAAATGTATATGATTAATATTTAAAAATATAAAAAATAAAAGACACTAACATGGAGCTTTGTGGTGTAGGTTTCCTGGCTTGACTTAATGTGGCTTCAACGATATCATTAAAACCAGCATTACTCATAACCCTTGCAAGCTATCAAAGAATGTGAACTATTAATAAAAAAATACATCAACTATATGAATATTTAAATTCAATTATACAGAACTGAAATAATGTACTTCAAAAATTATAGAAATAAATTGAATACCAAAAGCTGAGATGTTCCAATATTATCTAATGTTAAAGACTGAATTCGTGATATGTGAACACCAAGATCTCTATGAACCCCGGAACATTCAATGCACATCAAGATTCCAAAGTTTGTTGATAGCCAAGTGGGATCTAAAATAAAGGCAATTAATAAAGAAAATGCAAATAATTTATATTCAGCACAAATAAAAATAATATGTTAAAGTAATTATACTTTTTTCTATTAGTTTTTTTTCAGTTTTACATTTTTATATATTAAGACACAATTCTAGAATTAAAAGATCTTCAATGCATAAACTAATTCAATACATACCTTTGGTGGAATTACAATCACAACATCTATCATTTCCAGGTAACCTTTGCACTTGCCGAATAATACCTTGTTGTAATTCCATTAAGCTTTGATTTAATTTAGTGGAACCTGTCTGCCCAGAATCATCAAATGCTTTTCTAAGAGCACCTTCTTTACAATTTACTAATACAGACATCCATCTGAAATTATTTAAAAGGAAGTTTAAAGCATCTTTTCAGAAACACAACATAATAAAATAATTTGTGAATTATCAATTGCCTATTACAAACTGTCATTCAGAAGAATAGAATCACAATTTTAGAAGAAAACAGAGAAAACTTACACTTCCATTTCATTTTCATCTTCAGCTTGAAAATGATACGTCCTATTATCTAAAAATAAAATAAATAAAAAAATATTATAATGCAAAAAAAGGAAAGAATATAGCACTTTTATAGTATAAATGAAGTGTGAATGTTAAATGAAATATCAGAAAAATAAAGCATTGCACTTACATGATATGAGATCAAAACATTTCTTCTCTTCTTGTACAACCTATGAATAGTAATAACAAAAATAAGAGTACGGAAAGAATAAATAAATAATAATAAAATGAAGAGCAAGAAATGGTAATAAGAAAAAACAGAACATAGCTTTATGTCTAAAAAATTTATATCTTGAGTTCAAGTTCTAAAAAAAAATGAAGTAATATTTTTTTATTAAAGAAAATGAAACCGAAATGCAAATCCTTATTTTTCTCAGCCAATTCTAACTAATGTTATTAATTTTTCAAGAACTTAATGACAATACTCAGTTAATGTCATTAAGAACTTAGTGACATTTTGTTTTCAAGTTAGCTTAAAAACAAAATTAAAAAATCAATCTTCTAGTTAGAATACTGTACAGATATAAATACTCTGTATGAATAAAATTTTAATCTAATAAATAAAATTTTTATGAACATTACAGAAATATTACTTAAAAATTCAATGTCAATTGTGATTCAAGTGTAATTGCAAAAGATTTTAGCAAAAAAGTGAGGTATTTGGCATTTATTGGCACAAGAGTCTTATTTAACAATACCAGATCCTCTCTACCCAAATAGGATGGGGGCAGTTAATAAAGAAATACCATAATGCAACTATTTTAGTTAATTTATATTTTACAGATTAATGTAAAGTTCTAAAATATCTATAAAAAAGAATATTAAAATATATCAGTAATATTAAAGTATTTATTATCTCATACTACAGGATTACTAAACAAATTTTAAAGAAGTAACAGAAAATTAATTTGAGAAACTAATTTATAAAAACATGATCTCTTTACATATAAAAAAATATGGTATTTCATAGTAAATTACTTAGTAATATCATAGAATTTGTTTTAAAAATGTAGAAATCAAGATGAATTAAATTAATTCAAAGAACTACAAAAACCTTTACCTTCACTTGACTTGTAAGAAGATTTAGTTTTGTAGGGGGTTTATTTTCCTAAAAATAAATTAATAAAAATCAGTCAAATAAGAAAGTAGAATTTGAAGAAGTTTTAATAATAAGAATACATACATCTTAGTCAAATGAGTAAGTAGAGTTTGAAGAAATGTTAATAATATGAATACATACATCTGAATGAGAAATGTACAGAAATCCATCCCTGATTTCACATCTGCGTTTCTGCCATACTTTCCTTACTTTTCCATCTGACTTTTTTAGGAGATTGCCAATTTTTGTGTATCCAAAATTCTCATTTCCTGAAGGTTGGTGAGGTGTATAACCAGATGGATACAGAACTAAACTCTAAAAATGAAAATTTATATCTTATAACATTGTGTATATATATTAAATGCATATATATCATTAATCACAACGCTTTGCTTATGCATTATAAAAACCTGCACTATATTATAATGCCATAAATATTAATAAAAATCATAACACCATTAACCACATATATCTGCTTGGATTTTACAAAATGACTAATAAAAAAATAATTGTAAAATAAGAAAATAATATTTTTTTGTTTGATTTACAATTTTTTTCTCCTAACAATATAAAAGCTCATTTGCCTTCATCAAAACATTTAATTAAAAAAATCGTCACTTAAAATTCTTATTTTTTTTAAATAAAATTTTTTTTATATATATCTACTTTTTTCATATATTTATCTGAATATATCTTTCAAAAAATTTCTCTTCACTTCAAAATAAAACTATCTTCTTCAAATAAAACTATTTTGAATGATTTCATACATATTAACAATATAAATGACATATATGAATAGCATTTTAAGAAATATTAGTACAACTATTCCCTATTAAAACACCGCTTTCAAATTTAAAAAAAAAACCCATCAAGAATGCTTTAGTTCTTTTCATATTAAACAAGAAATAAAATATTACTTGTAAAAATACAAAAGAATGAAAGACTTTTGCTAATTCATGTAAGCAGTTTGAAGTTTGTAAATTTAAACAAAATTTTTTTAACTGAAAATAATGGCATTCAAACATTAAGCTTAATAAAAAAAAGAGAGGGTAACTATACCTCCTCAACTGCACCACCTCCAAGGGAAAAAAAAAAAAAAAAAAAATCAGAATTTACCTCTCGAGAGTCAAGAGAAGGAGAATTTCGAAGAGTATTCCTCAAATCAACAAGTTTTTTCCTTTCTTCATCTTGTTTCTGTCTAATTTTTTGCAATTTAGTAGCTAACTCTTTGATATAACCACTAAAATGTTCTATTGTTTTGAGACCATCTTGAAAATAGCTGAAAAATAATGAAAAGTTTATATATATATATATATATATATATATATATATATATATGTATACAAACTACATTATAATGTTTTTGAAGCAGTACAGATATAATGGCGGGCAAATTTTCATTTTTGCTATTGATCATTCTGAGGGAATATACTTAACAACTGAATATTAAAGAAACAGATAATTAATATCATATTAATGAAAAAGATAATCCTATAATTACAATTACACAATTTTAGTCAGATTGAATGATTAAATATCAGTTTCTTTGCCTTAAGACATTCATTTTTCTTTCTTAAAACATTAATAACTAATAAAAAAACCTAACATTTAAAAATTAATTATTTTTTATAGCATCCAAGTATTTCAGATGAATTTAGCCAATTCTAATATCCTTCATTCAAACTGATAGCCAAAATGAATGTTTTCATTAATCCCTTGAATTTCCACTAAATATATTAAAATATTATCAATAAACCAAATTTATTATTACCCAATTTAAAGTTAAAGCAGAAGAAAAAATGTTTATTCCACGATTCTTTCTCATTATGCATGTCCTTAATTTATGTCCATGTTTGATCCCAAGTGATTATTTTTTAAGACCCTTATTTTAGTAAAATTTTACAGGTGCACTATGCACTCAAATAAAAAAGCAATAAAACATTCTCAAAATCTTTGAACACATTAATGAACTTTTATTTATTATTAGAACTTTTTATTTTGAACTTAAGTGTACAATTGTTATTAATAGTTTTTATTTTAAAAAATTACGAAATATTCTTAATCATATTTTATTTATTAAAATTACTTACAGTTCATTTATTAATTATAACAATTATTTTCAAAAATCATTGTTTTCTCTTGCATACTTATCTTTATATTCTATATTTCATTTGAATTTTCAGATAACTCAAATATTCATTATGGCCCTACTAGTTTTTAATGCACCATCTACTACACCTAAATTTATAGTGCTGTAAGGAAATAATATAGCGACTAGATATGTTATTTAAAATAATTTGCTGATATTCTAGTTGAATAAAAGACAGAATTAATTTGTTACACATTAGCATAAATTTTTAAAAAATGGAAATGTAGAAAAATAGAAAAGACTTATTAAAGATTGCAATCTAATTAAGTAGTTCATAGCAGACTTTTTAAAAAATCCATTACTGAAAATTATACTGACTCTATAAATAAACTTTAACACATCTTGCCAACATACACTGGTGTGCAAAACTTAAGCAACAGGTATGTTTTTTGCCATAACTTCACGAGAAATCATCTGAGAGACATGAAATTCAGAAATGAGATACAGCATTTTGTTCTGAAAGAATGACGAAAGCATAGATGCGCAGAAATGAATACAATGCATACAGTATAGAATCAAACAAAAAAAGGCTTTATTGAACTCATAGTATCGTTAAACATGATTGTCTGTCCAAGAGGAAGAACAGCAAGCAGATGTTCCTTAGTATGGGATATGCCCTCCCCTTACTGCAATGGTTGCTTCGTACCGTCTCCCCATACTCAGCAACAGATTGTCCAACAGTTCTTGAGGTAAGAGTGCCCATTCCTCAATCAGCATCTGTTTAAGTTGTCGGGTGTTCCGAGGAGGATGTAATCGTGCCGCAAAGTGTCTCCCCAAAGCATCCCACACATGTTCTATCGGATTTAAATCAGGGGAGCACGCCGGCCAATCCATTCGATGTGCGTCCCCATGTGCGTCTGTTCCGAGGGGCCATTGGATCAGACTTCGTTTTTATGGATGACAATGCACGGCCACACAGGACTCATGCTGTTGAGGAGCTCCTGGAAAGTGAAGATATCACTCGAATGGATTGGCCGGCGTGCTCCCCTGATTTAAATCCGATAGAACATGTGTGGGATGCTTTGGGGAGACGCCTTGTGGCACGATTACATCCTCCTCAGAACACCCGACAACTTAAACAGATGCTGATTGTGGAATGGGCACTCTTACCTCAAGAACTGTTGGACAATCTGGTGCTGAGTATGGGGAGACGGTGCGAAGCAACCATTGCAGTAAGGGGAGGGCATATCCCATACTAAGGAACATCTGCTTGCTGTTCTTCCTCTTGGACAGACAATCATGTGTAACGATACTATGAGTTCAATAAAACCTTTTTTTGTTTGATTCCATACTGTATGCATTGTATTCATTTCTGCGCAACTATGCTTTCGTCATTCTTTCAGAACAAAATGCTGTATCTCATTTCTGAATTTCATGTCTCTCAGATGATTTCTCGTGAAGTTATGGCAAAAAACATACCTGTTGCTTAAGTTTTGCACAGCAGTGTATTATTATAGGCCTTTTCTTAAATTTTACAACAACCAAATGACTCCATTAAATTCTTTAACCACCCAATTATCAGATTTACATCTGATTTTGAAACTAGACAAAGCAATTTTAGAGAGAATTTGTAATTCTGAACCAGGTAACAGGATGAGGATACCCTATCAGCTAACGTCTTTACACTAAAACTTTCACATCACACCTGTGGGATGAATTTCTAAGCCAAACAATTCAACTTATATTAAAAGCTCATGTACATTGCATATCTTTCCTGGAATTCAATTTCAAACATCTGATTCTATAATTCTTATTGTTAAGATCATCACCAAACTTTACAACTTTAATCATCCATTAATCTGACAAATTACAGTGTAAATAAAAAAAAAATTAAAAAAAAGAAAAGAAGAAGAAGAAAGCCGTAGACTTGGAATATAATTCTTTCACTTTACATTTTCCTGAACAGTAGATAAAGTCATAAAATGAATATAAAAAAATGTTAATTTAGAAAAATTTTGGCACATTCATGTTTATATAAAAGAATCTTGTGCATACAATAATAAACAAAAGATTATATATACAACATATTATTAGAAAGTTATATGATATTATACCAGTATTCATTATAATATGTCTAATAGACTAAAGTTATTAGCAAATCGGAAAAAAACATTTTTTTAAAAATATTTTAGAGAAATGCTTTGAGGCAAGTATTTCATTAGTGTAAAAAAATGGACACATACAAAGATAATTAAAGTTTTAATTATATATATAACCTAGAACCACTATCAAAATTACATAAATAACTTACTTATTCTGAGCATGATAATATTCAACTAAATGTTGAAGCAATTCAGCACCTTTTTTAGTTTTAATTTCATTCACTTTAATAAGGTACTGAAAATAAATAAAATGAAAATTAATGATGCAGAACTTGTTACTTACATAAATTCCTAACATAAAATAGCTATAGAAAATATTCATAAAACAATAACAAAAAAAATCTTTACAGTATTATGTAACAGGCTAAGAAACATACTTCACACATTTGCAGCTGAAATATTTTTCTTTCTTTTTCCATTTCTTCAGCTATCTGAAATCATAATTAAATTACTGAGAGAAAGAAAAAATCTATATAATCCAAAACATTATTCTAAGCAGCTCACTAAATAAAATATATTACTTTTTTCTCTTCTATTTCTTTATTTTGTAAAATTATCATACATTCATAGCATAAGATATAATTCCAACCACAGTCCAATTTACAAAAATATACAGTACCTCAGCAGGTGATATCTCTGTTCGTATCAAACCAGCTTCTTTAGCTTGCTGTTTTTTCTCTTTTTCTATTTTTGTTCTGAAAAACCAAAAAAAATTTTGTTTAAATAATTTTTTTTTAAAAATTGAAAAAGGATGATTTAATTCAAATATTTTTAAATGCTTACATTTTAGTTTCATAGTCTTTCCATGCTTTATCAAAAGGCCGCTTTAAATCCTAAGAAAAGATTTATAAGTTCAAGAGTTTATTATTTCATTTGATGTTCAATGAAATACTTGTTCTAGACAATAGAAAAGCAAATATACATTTAAAAATAAATAATATTAGCAGCATTATCATAAATTTAGCATCTATAATTCATTCTGTGTACATAATCAGCTTTAAGTTTGCTCAAATCCTGTTTGAAATTCCAAAACTTTATTTTTTATTTCAATGATTTTGAAAGATTTTATTATTTGTACTTCCTGATTTTCAACCACTATGCATCCTAATATTCGGCATGTTTGTGAGAAACACCCAAAGTGCTGTTGAATATAACAGTAATATTTAGCCTATATTATCTAATTAAGCTTTAAATTTATAAGTAAACCTTAAAAAACTAAGTAAACTTGTAACCAAAGAGATAAAGCAATAAACAAAAATAAATATATATCCAGGTAAAACCATCAAAATTTGTGGAATTAAGATTGCCATTTGATATAAAAAAATAACATTAAGCAAATAATTCTAAAATATTTTTTCAAAATATATGAAATTAGATGTCCCAAATAGTAGAAATTCTTCTCTTGTGAAATACTTTTTTTTTCTTCCCCTTTTCATTTTAGTTTTGGTTTCAGTTTATCACTGGAATAATTGGTTTTAGGCTGGAATACTAGTATGATTGGAAGTGACTTCATAATTAAGTCTAAATAATGGAAAGAGGAGAGAAAATTTGGGAGAACTTTATGTATTTGTATCATCAAGTGTAATAATAGGGTAAAAATATAATATATTAAGAAAAATTATTAGCATTTCCTGAGTAACTATTCATATCCAATTTAACAAGAATGCTTACTAACACATGACTAAAAATGAGTATAAAGAATTGCATATTTGGTGGCTTCTTTTTGATATGGTCAGAAAGTCTATTACCACAATTAAATAATTTTTTCTTTATAATTTATACATAACAGACATACAGAGTTTTAAACACAGTGGACACATCTTTAATTTCTGTTTGTAAGAAGTCAATAGTGTGGTTTTTGTTTTGCATGAGTGTATTTTTTTAATATATGTAAAAATATATAGTATTACTAGAATAATCAATCTACTTTTATTCCAGAAAAAGACAAATGTTGTTATTCATTTATAAAAGATAAAGAGTTTAAGATTTATTACAGTTTCAACTCTAAATATAAAATAATTTTAGAAAAATCAAAATTTACATGCAATAATACTTACGCCTTTAACACCTTTCAAATCACCTTTTAACAAATTGTCTAATGGGAACATTATTATATTGTTTAAGTTTTGCATCTATGGAAAAGGAAAACAGTTTATGTAAAATATAAAGAAATAAGAAATTGCATTTTATTAAGAAGAATAAATTATACAAGTACTTACAAGTGTTTTCATAAGTGCAGAGAGCTCTTTTGTAACTATAGAAAACTTTATAAATGCAGCACCTGCATAGATGAAAACCGAACTTTAAATATCAAAAAGAAAAAGTAATAAAAAGAAAAATTCCCCTAAAAAGATAAATAAAACATAATTCCATATACTATATATTTGTTTATTTAAAAAAAAAGACTGCTCCATCAAAAAATTTATATAAAAACCTACAACTGCTATGAACTAATACAATTTTAAGCAACAATATACATAAAACAAAAAATAGTCATAAGCATAAAAATGAACATTTTATGTTACCAAATTTTACGGCTACATTTAATCAACAATGTTATCTTCTTAGATATGTTGATAATTCTTAACAAACAATATTAAGTTCCATATATATTTTAATAGCATAATTCACACACCATTAAAAATTCTTTACAAGTAAAAAAAAAATCATAATAAACTTTTAGAATGAAACTGAAAAATTAGTCTAAAAAACACCCGAGTAACTGTATGCTATACATCTCTGTAAAAGGAAGAAGTTTATAAAAGCTATATCATTATAAAGCAAAAACATGTATTATTATTAACACTCATTACTTGTGTATCAACTACATGCCATTGGCAAATTTTGGAACTAATTCTAAGCCATTAGTGAACATTAGTTAAAAATAGCTAAATAGCATATGTTCTTTGGTAATTAGTTGATGGTAGGCAGCTAACACACAAATTTCTCTAAAAATTTTTTTTAGAAAATCTTTACTAATATCAATCATTTGATGTTATGGTAAGTTAAATTTCAAATAATGCATAAAAATGCATATGGATGAAAAAATATTTCAACAAAACACAAGCACAACTTGTTACAAACAAGTTATTAAATCAATCAGTACTTCCGACTATTAGGGAATATTAGATTTAATAAAGCTTATTAAGATGTTAATAATTCTGAGTTACTTTTGTATAGTTTTGAATAAAATATACAGTATAAATTAATGAAATAAAGTTCATGACCCATTACCATTTATAGTAGAAAAGTGGTCACATTTTAATTTCTTTCCTCCCCCTCAGAGGGTACTAGTCAGAAAAAATTAACATCTTCAGTCCTCACTTTTTTTAGCATTAATAGAATTTAATAATTTATGCAGAAGCGGTTGTGATAGTCTCCACGAGATGATGCAAATGGCGGCAGGGTTAATGCTAACTCTAGTGAATATGGAATGAGACTAGAGAGCGGGTGCTGGACTGGTTCGGGTTTTGAATGGCTTGTGAACTGTGGTAGCACGATGAGGTTCCCACACGGCAATATGTACTAAAACTGTAAATATGTACAATAGAGCCGATATTTAACTCTAGACACCGTTTTGTAGTGAGTTCTTTCAGAGGATGGTCACATCTGCTCCCACAACTTGGGGGTTCAGCCTAGGATTGAAACCGAAACTAATCGGTAGGAACAAATGGCAACAGGTGCCACAGTTCAAAGAAAATCATCTTCAAAAATTGGATTACCTGTTTAGAAGGATCGTGTTGAGGTCAAGCAGATAATACAAAGATAGGAACTTTTCAATTCTTAGCATGGCTAGTTTAAACAAAGCAAAGAAATAAGACCTTTTTAATTTGGCCCAGGAATTAAATGTTGAGGCGCCGGAATCTGTCACTATATCAACACTTAAAGCACTAATAAAAAAATGCAACATTTGTAAAAATGATTCCGAATACATAAAATATTTACTAAATACTGTAATCGAGGAGAGAAAAGAAAAAATTTATGCAGAAAGAGGGCGCGAAAAAGAGGAAATTCACGAAGAGAGACAGCATGAAAATAATTTGATTGAGTTAGTTAAATTGCTTGAATGAGCATTTAAAAAAATAAAAATGTGCCAGAAAATATTATGTTATTTATATTATATGTTAGAAAATGAAAGGAAAAAAAATTATATTTTATGAACAAGTATGCACAATCTAATAGCAACTTGATTCTAAAATATGTTTAAAAAGCTTTCAGTACATTACAGATAAAAAAAACAAGTAACAGAACAAAATCCTGATTATCAGTAAAATAGTGAAGTAATCTAATTGTAGATATGTAAATTTTTCAAAAAAGGCTGCAAAATTAACAAAAAAGCATACTAACAGAAAAAAAAATTTTGAAAAAAATTTTGACAGAAGTGATAGACACAGAGAATTATTATTTAATTAAAAATAGATTTTTATATTTAAAAGTTGCTGAATTACTTTTATTTTTACTTTTAAAAAAAAAGCCTGCTTTTTGGTGTTTAAACATTTATTTCTCACATCTGATTAAAGTTTCATCAAAATTGTTTTGGGATTAAAAACCATGGATAATCTAAAAGCCAAATTCAAACCAATATTCATATCACTGAACTTTAACTAGCTTGTAAGATTTAAATGAAAAGCAAATTGCATCACTACATTACCTATGTCTGGTTCTTGGTCCTTTGTCATGGCATTTGCTCCCAGTCTATCTAATGCCTTGGATAAATAGACTTCATTATCCACATGTGCTGAAAACATAATTGCATACTGAAAATTATTGTTCCGTTTTTATTTATTTTTCATTTTTGTGGTTTGAGTTTTATAAACAGAAAATAATAATGTGCGAAAATTCTGATACTTATATAAAATAAAACATTTTTAACATAAAAAAGATTACAAATACTTCATATTTAAAAAAAAAAAAAAAAGAATTGCAAAAATCATAAGAAGAATCTTCAAATCAAGAAATTTCCCAACACACAGAAAAGAATGGAATACTTCATACTGAAGGTGTTTCTTAAGTAGTGCTAACAGTGATATAAATAGTAATGGAAGTATGAGAAAAAGCAGTTTAAGGGGGAGGGTAAAAAATTTATAGAGTTAAAAGTAAAAAAAAAAAAAAGGTTTGAAAGCAAATAAATTAGGAAATTTTTTTACAGCAGTATTCAAGTTAATTCAGAAAAAATATTTTAGGTTACTTATATGTAGGGATGCTCATAATTAGATTATTTTTCATTTTATGAGAAAGAGAATTTTTACAAGCTTGAAATCGTGATAATTATTTTCTTAAATGCATTTAAGTAAATTCAACATATTAGATAATAGGGATTATTAATCATACTGTCAAAGCAAACATTTCAAACTAAATTTAACCAATTTTCTGATCTATTGGCTGTTTTTGTATAATATTTCATTCATTTTAATTTAATACTTAGAATCTCCATATGGAAATGCTACTGCTATTATTGAAGATGATAAGTAAAAATTAGTCTTATCATTCCATAACAGTCAGCAAAATATTATGAAAAAAAATGCACTGTCATTTTAGTTCAAAACATATTTGAAAATATAAATAAGGAAATATTTATAATAAATAAAATATATAAGTAATTTATATTTTTACTGATTTTTTTATGATTAACTATACATATAAAAAACATATTTTTTCTAGGAACAAAGTTATTACAATCTTGAGAAAACTATTGCATATTATTTTGATAATAATAGATAAATATGTCACCAGATACTTTCATTCTATTAACATATAATACTTTGAAAAGAAATTCTAAAAAGTAGACATGAACTAAAAAGAGCTTCAGAACTCTGGCTGGCAGAATGCCAAAAAACATTCAATACTCTTAACAGCAAAAAAAAAGAAAAGTGAATGATGAATGATAAAGGAATTTCTATGTTAGTATAAACACATTTCTTGTAACAGATTGATCTATCATTAAATAAATTCATCCAATTATAGTTGAATACAAATAAATATTTCAGAGGCAAAACTGACAAAGTAAAAATAAGGTACATTTTCACATTATAATTTTTTTAAAGTTCATTACTTAAATAACTTAATATGCAATGTAAAAAAAAAACCCTCATTACTACAAATATATTCTTTAAAATGGAAATCTCACCATTGCCACTGTTAAAAATGGCTTTGACAGCTTTCTTCATTTTAGTCAAACCATCTCGGTCAAAGTCAAGTGTCTACACAATACAAAAGAAAATATATATATAATTAATTAAATTAAATTAGAAATATTTAATACACTAGGAAAGAAACTTGTAAATATGTTGGCTAATAAATTTTTCAAGAAATAGTAAAAATAATCCTTACATTAAAATATGCCTTCTTAAATTAATTGTAAATAATTAAAATCCACATTTAAAAATTCATTTCGATTTAGTTCATAAGTAAGAAAAATAGATAAACATCTTTTTTATAAAATATCTAAAAAAATTTTGAAAAAAAGTCTAATTACTTTTAACAAAACAAAGGAAAATAATATAATAAGCAAGCAAGTAATATTATTATTAAAAAATTTAAGGTACTGATGCAATTCTAATTAAGTAGTTTTTATACTTTCTTGCTCAATTATTTTGTATGGCATTCATGTCTCATTTGTAAAAAAGTAAAAGTTACCAATATATCTTGTTCAATCTCCTTTCAATTTTTAATCTAGGAAATCAAAATTCTTCTTTAACATATTCCAAGAAGATTCATTACCTTTCTAAGAAAACTTTTTTTTTTAACTAAATGAAAAAGCTAAATAATAACTACAATAAAAACTGTCAACCTCAAAAAATAAAAATATCACAAGACAAATATTAATAAAAAATAACTTTCAGATTATAAAATCCTTTACTCTTCATATCCTTCCTTCATATTATATTAAAAACTAAAAAAATTGAAATAATCAAACATAATTTAAATGCAACGAATAAGAAAAACTAATTATTAAAGTTTTCATTATATTTGCATGTGTATAAGAACATGTGTATAAAGAACATATTTGCATGTGTATAAAGTGTATAAGAACTTTAAACAGATTATTTACTGCATGGCAATCTCATTTAAAAGCCTCAAATCATTTAAAATTACCTGTTCATATCGAATGGCATTTAATAAAAGAACAACTACTAAGTTAATGTGATTGAGAATTTAAAATATATAAGATCTTGTTGCAAACTACACGATATCATCACGTTTTATTTCGATATAAATGAATCTAATTCTATAATAATTAATTATCCGATGTTTTGAAAAACATAGAAAAGACATAGTATTTTTTTAAAATGATACTTATACATTAGAGCGAAAATATTAAAAGTGTCAACATAAAAATCAAAATACCTTCCTGCAATTTGATATTGTAAACAAAATAAATATTATTTATTTTCAATTTAATTCATGTACTTTGTGGTTTAAAAGGACAAGAAATTATCACCGGGCGATAAGTAGTATTTTAAATTACAGGTAAACATATCAACTAATACGTTTAATAAAAGTTTAGAAGTTCCTTTTTTTTTTCTTCTGGTTTGTTTTTGTCCTACCTCCTCCAGAGAACTAATAGTTTGGCGACACATGGGGATTTTCGAAACAAAGGAAGATGTTGTTGGAGAATTATAGTCTTCTCTTGTTTCTGCAACAAATTCTGCTACACTCATTAATCCAGGCATGGTGAAAAGCAGATTTGTTTACAATCAAATAAATAAAACAGACAAACGACAGGAAACGATACACCCTACACACTAGTCATATTCGCATCGATCAACAATCTTTTCTGATTTCACGGTTACGATTATGATAAAACTTTGATATTATTTACATTACTTTAAATTTTGTTTTGTTTTAGTTTGCAGAATCGACTTCGCATTACAGATACATTGCAATTTGTTTATTATCTGTTATTCTTCTATTTATAAAATTTTAAAATCCAAGTGACAATTTTCAAAATCTGCAGACTAAATTCTACTGCTAATTCATAAGGTATTTTTGTCTGAAATTGGATATTGAAACTTTTCCTTAAAGAAGATTTCAAAACATTATAATATATAAAAATACTTTTTCACTCCTGATTTGAAATTTCAAACTTTTTACTTCATTTACTTTGCCGCAAATATGGTGAAACGTTACAAAATCTTATATATAACTTTATTCAAAGTTCCATTTGAAATAATATTCTTTGCTAAAATAGTGAACGAATTCGACGCAAGATATATATAAAATTTTTTATTTGCACCCTGAATTGCAATGACTGAGAGAAAATAAGCCAGATTCCTGCAAAATTTAAAATTCTGATAATTTAAATCTATGAGTACAATTAACCTTGTAGCGGGTTTGCGATGAATGAGGATAGAACCTGGGACCTTGTGGTTCGCAGCCGAGTAACATGATCACAATACAAAAACAATTGCCCGTGTAGCGTAGCTTTTAAGCTTTCACCACAGACTTTCCCTCCAGTGAGTCGAACGATATGATTGCTGAGTGGTGAAGTATTAGCTGTTGAATCTAATGTGCCTGTACCCATTTGAGTAGCACCAAGTGAGTCTGATGGCTTTGTGTTGCTACGCCAAGTGAGTCTGACGACTTTGTATTGCTGCGTCAAGTGAATCTGATGACTTTGGTTGCGGGTAGATGGTGCCACAACAGCTGTACGAAGGTTCATCTTCCGAGGTCACCAATGTAGCAGGTTTGCGATGAACGAGGAGAGAACCTCGGACCTTGTAGTTCGCAACCGAGTAACATGACCACAATACAAGATAAACTTTCACCACAACCTTAATTCATTTTGCATCTAATTTCATTTTAATATTATTGCAGTTTCCACAAGATTAAGGTAATTGCTCGTATTTCAAAAGTAGTAATTAATTCTAATCATTACTCAGATGTAAAATTTATAATGGATCATATTTAAAGATATTTCGGTCAAATTTTCCAAAAATTGTAAAATTTGCAAAACTGTATACTCATAATGAACGTCAGTATTACATGTTTATGATCTTCCTATACCAAGTTTGTGCTCTTCCGGAACATTCATTTGATAGTCTCTCGTCGTTTAAGAGTTGACGTGTCCCGGCTCTGAATCTGAGTTTCATATCTGAATAACTTTTTTGATTTTTCTAAATTATTTTCCACAACAGCAAAAATACAATATATTTTGCACGTAACAACCATTATATGAATATCTAATCTTTATCACGTCAATCAGACCATCCTGTATCCAAAATATATATTTTGGAATTATATGTAGGAACACGATAATTGAAAAAATGCATTGAGGCAGCTCGATAAGATTTGGTAAATGGTTACACCAAATTTGCATTCTATCGAAATTTACTGAAATCCATTGAAAGGAAGCCAGTCTAACTGTTGGCACAAAATATTTAATAATATTGAAATAATAATACAAGATATATTCAGAGCATCGAGCAATATTGTGCTAATAAATGTGAGAATATAATAAATAAAAAAACTGTAAAGAGTAAAATGGATGAAACTTAACATGCAGATATATCGTCAGAATGTAGTTCTATATTAAATTTTAGATCAAATTTATGAAAAGATGGACGGTTTTCTGTTTGTATGTTTGCATGTATCTTCTCATTCAAATGTGCAGACCAATAACTAAAAACACAATGACTTCGATAAATAAACTTTATAATGTGTGAAATTTTGATGCAAATCGATGGAAAGGAAGGTGCTCAAAACACATATTCATTTTTTTCTCATTTTATTTTAAATCACAAAACGCCCCTTAATGGGTTACTTTATTTGGTAGTCGAAGGAAGTGGGCATTCATTCTTATTAACAAATATGGTTTTCGAGCGTTTCCCATCTTTTTCTTTACAGTGTCCCAACGCATCTGTATTGATGAAAAACAGAATGAACAGGAAAGGATGTGCTAGATTGTCTATGAAACGGAAAATTGAGAGTGAGGTTACTCTCACCGTTTTCTCAAGTAAAGAATATTTTCTCTACGACATAGTGGCGCAGATTCTTTTCTTTCACTAATTCAATTTTCTTTATTTCACGAGAAAACCTCTTTTAATCAAATCTCTCTTTAAAGAATTATTCAATACAGCAAAAATAAAATTTATTTTGTAATCATTCCCAAGTAAACAAAAACTTCATTCAAGTTAATTTAATTCTAATATGGTAGTGCAGCTGACTCCTCGGCCCATATTATAAATTAATAGCTATAAATACTAAATCAATAAACTTATATTTTTATCGAAAATATATTGAAGAAATTCATTTTATCAAAAAAGAAAAATTATAATTTCTGTATTTAATGGATCTCTTAATTTAATTTAAATTCTAATTAATTCTCTAATTTTTATCTTAACTTATGTTAAGTTCATTCTAAAATGCTCAATTATTTGCTGATCAAAATTCAATTTTTCTTCATTTAATTATTTCTAACAGCGTTTAAAAAATTGCTGACTCCATTGCTTTCCATGCCGTTGAGTGAAGGGATAAAAAATTTTGACACCTATGGATCCTTTTTAAAAAGTTACCTTAAGATTTCCTTGCCTGAGCTATCCCGTGTTAGTCATTAGTGTTAAAGAAATATCAGAATCTCGTGATAAATTCACTAAACGGAAAAATTCTGTCACTTTCTCTCTTGCTTTCTGGTGCATTCTGTAATTGATTCAACAAAATTTCTTTTTTTAACATAAAAATATCAGGTGTTAAGGAATTAGGATTTATCAAAACGCTGGTATACACATTTAATTATATATTATAAAACATTAATTAATAAATCAAAAAAATATTCTAAGTTTCTAAGAAACGTTTAACATTAATTAATAAAACGCTACTGCAATACAGATTAAACAAATGAGTTATATAAAGGAGTAAACAATTAATTCTGCTGTTTGATGTTACTTGGAAAGGTTTTTTTTAAAATACTTTTAAAATGATATAAAACATAGTAGAAATTTATGTTTATTAATTGAAAAGAAAGAATTAATGAAAAAGAAATAAAAATCATAAAATTTCATTATTCTACTTTTTAAAAAAAAATGCGAAGCAGAAAATAGCTTTGAAGATCTGCTTAACGACATAAATAAGCTTTAGATTCTCACCGTTACGAGCAGATAATTTGGAATAAGCACAATCTTTGAAATTTGATTGATGCAGGTCATTTAATAATTGTGAGTCACGTGGTTGTGAACTGACTAATGAAAAAAAAATCTGATTTAGATTTACTGATTCGGTCTTTTCAAATAATGCTATGATCAACTAATGTATTCAACAGAAACTGCTGATTTCACAGTATTTCAAAATTTTCATATAATAATCAACAGAAAAAAGCATAAATTCAGATAATATCGAAAAAAATTGTAAAATATTACTTTTTTATCAGTTTATTATCATTGTTTCATTTTACCATACATGCGAATGGTTTAAATTCATGTAGTACCTACCAAGCTTTCAGCTGTATCCTCTTCAATAGGGAATATAAGTTCTTTATCCTCATGTTCATTATCCATTATTTCTTGATTTGCATTAACTGTACAACAGGGAACAGTTTTTTCAGATTTAATCACTGAAGATATAAAAAAAAAGAAGGAATCAGAATTTAATGGTAGTGAAACGTTGTAAATTCAACTATCACTGTCACAGTTAAATTTGTCTGAGTAATGTGTTATAAAAATTCATTTATCATCCATCTTTTAAGATTATAACTGCTAGAGGAGGAATCAAACTTTTCTCAACGTTAGTTACGCTTTTTGATGACAAACAACTAAATAACGACATAAAAGTTACATTCTGCTTTAAAAAAAAATAATTAAAAAAACTTGCGAATTCTTTTCTGGCAGTTAAGCTTTGAAATAAAGGTCAATACACTGAAAATTTGTAGGTCGTTTCTAATAAATATTTCTTATTAATATCAAGCTCTACCAACAATAAAACCATCTGCCGGTGTAAATTTTAAATCATGCTTTAAACAAATTACTACTTTGATATACAAAAAGTACGATTTTATTACCATTTTTTTTATGCGAAGGCCATCTTTTTTTCTTCATTCCTTTACGATTTATAGGTTTTTAAAGTTTAACCCAATAACGAATTAGGCATTTTGCGGCGCAAGGCAGTGCATATTATGAGGCTCCTCTTTTAATAAAATGATCGATTGAAACTATACTCGTTTCACTACAACTTTAACACGTAAAATATTCATTTTTTTTGTTTATCATTATTAAATTTGCGAATATATATAGTTTAATTTAACTGTTATGACTCCAGACTACCCATCATCCACGTTTGTACTCGAACTCAATATTATTGAAACAACGTGCGGTGTTTATAAAGCTTCTAATAACTAAATGAATGTAATGAAATATGCAAAAACCTGACCAATTATACTTGTTAAAAATTCAATAATATCCTAAAAGTTTATCCTTAACAGAATTCATATTCTAGACACGTCACTTGCGGCCTTTTCTCAGCCTCGTGGCCTTAAGCAGCTGCTAGTCTGCCTAGTCAGGAATCAACCATTGGCTACTTCATACTTATGGAACGCTCCGTATTAGATCGGAATCTGAAGCATTCATGTTAGATGAAGAACTACTACAAAGAAGAGAATAAGATATGCAAAGTAAAAAATTAAGATAAGCTGTTCAGTTATAAAATAGATTACTCACGAAATATATATCCATAAACAGAGAATTCCTGATGTAAAATCTTCAAACGTAATTTTATTTACATGGTAACAAACTGTCTTTGACAGTTTATACGAAATATACGATATATATGTATATGTAATAATATTTTAAAATCTAATTTAAACTTAGTTAATTTTCTAACTTTCAGCTTAATTTAGCCCATATTAAATCCATATTAAAATATTCTCTTATTTCCTGATCCCAATCCTCTTTTTCCATTTAATTGAGACAACAAAAAATTCTGTAAAAAGTCAGTGATTCCTACAATTTCTACAAATTCCTACAAATTTCAGCTTTAAAGTAAAATGGAAAATGTTTAAACTAAAATCAATATATATATATATATATATATATATATTTACTGAAACTACCTATTTTTAAAAAAATATGTACTGAAAACAGAATCGTTCAGCTTTTAAGTCTTACATGGTCTATAGAATAATTTTCATAATTTGCAGTATCATAAAAACTATTTTACATAAACTTTTCAGATTAGTCATAAAATTTGTTTTTACTTTTACTTTCAAATGGATTTAAATTACTTTAAATATTTATTTTGTTTTTGTCTATAAATATACTTAAAAATCATGAAATCTAAATTTTATCCAGTCCTTTGGTCCTAAGGGATCATATTCTGCGAAATATTCTTGACACTACAACTTTTAAATAAGTAAATGAACGTTACTATCTTTTGCTATCAAATATGACTGATTTATGAAGTTTCGAATAGAATAGTTTAAAACAGTCAACATTTTCATCATCCCAGGGCATTCATATTTGAAAAATCCTGTGCGCTGATTGGAGTATCATCTTTGAGACGGTCAATGAAATGATCTAAATTGCCAGTTTTTATTAAATGTTTAAAATTTTATCGCCAGTTAATTCAAAATTCATAAATCAGACAGTTTTAGGGTCTTATTTAGTTTATTGGAATTCAACTCTTTTTATTTAAAATATTAATGTCTCAAGAATATTTTGTTAAATATGATTCACAGGGCAAAGGATCTATGTAAAAATTTAAAATTCAGAGCATTTGCTGACTCAAGTTACATAAAATATGATTATTTGTTTCATTTACACCATTTTCTTCTTATATATTTTTTTAATAGAAGACATCACATTTTACATTTATTTCATTTCATACAGATACGTGCTGTAAATTACGCTTTCCTAGGTTCAGTTTGCTGTAAGCGTTAATTTAATCACTTTAATTTTTTGTCAACACGATGACAATGCGCTGATGAAAGCTAATTTTTTCCCCTGAACGCGTAATGTGAATAGAATAGTTCAGAACAATCAACATTTTCATAATCCTAGGCCAATCAGTCTTGAAAAATCCTGAGCGCTGATTGGGATATCTTTGAGGCAGTCCATGAAGTGGTCTTAAATCACCCGTTTTTATTGAGTAGTGATATTCATAAATCAGTCAGTTTTAGAAATTGATTTAGTTGATTGCACTGCAACTCTTTTTATTTAAAATATTGGTGTGTCAAGAATATTTTGTTACTACTATGATTCACAGAGTAGAGGATCTAGATAAAAGTTAAACATTCGTCATTTATTAGAGTATTTATCGATTCAAGTTACTTATAATTTAATTATTTATTTCATTTAGAACATTTTACTACATGTATTTCTATTATTAAAGGTTTGCAAATAAGCCGTTGAGCCTTCAACTGAAAGAATATATATTAAACCATGTTTGTCTTAAATAAAGCTTATATATTGAATTAATAATATAGATATCGTAAAACATCATAGAAATCTTTTCTTTGCATCTGGAGGCACGGCAGTGCCCCCGCCAAGTTGAGCAAAAACAAGCGGCACGGCCGTACTATCCTTTTCTCGAAGCAGTTCAGGCCATTTTCGACCCCCTATAACTTCGTTGTGGATAAAACTAGAAGCCTGAATTATCAGTAACCAAGCAGTCATTATATAAACACTGTATATTTCAAATTTCATTAAATTTGGACCAGTAGTTTAAGAATTATAACTAGTCAAAGTTTGTGAATTTTGTCACTGACTAACTGACCGATCGTCAAACCTCTAAGACACTTCTAGCAGACACAGAAGCTTCAAATTTATAATACAATTAGTGTTTAGTGTATAATTCAAGGAAAAATTAAAAAACGCGTGTAATAATGGACGGATCGATACATTTCTCAAAGTTTCGAGTATTATTCATTTCGAGTATTATTCATTCAAATTCGTCGCCAAGTCGCCAAATATTCGCCAAGTTTGTCACCAAGCTCTGGGATCACTGGCTCGGAATCCGACAGCATCCAATACAGATTACTGTAAAACGGTCTTTCGTATGATGACACTATTCGCGTTGAGACGCAAAATTACAGGTTTGTAACAATATCTAATTTGAAATAATTCTTGAAGCTGTGGAAGCTGCAAACACAGTGGGTGAAATTCAGAGAATCAATCTGGTAGAAGAAGAGCAAACTGATCTTCAAAGTATGATCGCAAAACTTAATGCCGGTCAAAACGAGTCTTCGATATGATCACAAATAAAATCGACACAACTTATAATTTCGCTGACGTTTCACGCTGTTTTGTGAGTGGAACTGGTGGCACTGGAAAGAGCTTTTTAATAAAAGCTCTGAAAGTTTGGGTTAAGACGTATTTAAACAAAAAAGTGGCAGTTAGTGCTCCAACAGGAATAGCTGCATTCAATGTGAGTGGATTGACTATACATAGACTATTTGCAGCTGCCTGTAGAACACAAGCAAACATCGAAGTACAAGCCACTTCTGATGAAGTACACCGAGATCAGATTTGAAAGAAGTAGTGTTGTTTATCATAGACGAAGCGTCGATGATATCCAATGTTACTTTAACATATATTCATTTACTCTTATCTGAAATATTCGACACAAGCGACGATCAAAATAGGTGGTTTGGAAAAAAACATCTTGCAGTTTTCGGAGATATCTTACAGCTTCCGCCGGTAAGAGAAAAGTCACCTTTTGAAAAACTATCAACTGCTGAAACTAACAAGTTGTTAGGTTCCCTCCGTATACCGAATTTGTGGATTGAACAGTTCATATATGATGAACTTACAATTAACATGCGGCAGCTCAATGATTCTGACTTTGTTGAAATGCTAAATAGAATAAGATTAGGTGTGACTACACAAAAAGACAGCGATTTCCTCTCGACTAGATTAATAACTCTGAAATCCAATTCAGATTAAAACAGATTAATTGAAATAATTGAACCCCTCTCGAAACTTCCTGATGATACCGTTTGCTTATTACTTACAAAACACATGTGTCAACAATTAACTACTACAATGCTCAAATCTCTTCCACATCCCGAAATAAAACTTACAGCTGTAGATAGCATAGATTGCCCCAGATACCTAACAAAAAGAGCTTGTGAATGAATAAAAAAATATGAAGACGATGCTTCTATGACTGCAGGCCTGGAAGAGAACATAATTATAAAAATAGGAGCAAAAGTCATGTTAAGGCGAAATATTGACGCGAGTTTTGATTTAGTTAATGGTTCTATCGGTATAGTGCAAAGAGTAAAGGTTGATCCGGAATACAAAAATAATTAAGAAAATATACATTACATTTAATAAACAACATGTTTACGAGCTTAGTCCGGTCAAAATTAAATGTGAAATTATTAATAGAGCTTATGTTCATCACGAACAGTTTCCCATATGTATAGCCTATGCTATAACTATACACAAAAGTCAGGGCCTAGGTCTAAATATGCACTGATGGATATAGGTTCTGCAGTATTCACATTCGGTCAAGCTTAAGAGGCACTTTCGAGAGTTATCAGTCTGGACGGCTTACATCTAATTAATGTCGACTTTGGAAGTATTAAAGCGCAGGAATCCTCAATTTGTGAATACAACAGACTAAGAAGCATTTACCGTCCAGACTTGTCAAAAATTGTAACACCAAAGCTTACGAGAAAAACCCATATAGACAGGGAGTGTGCTTTGAGAAAAACTGTAGCTGAAGCTCAAGAAGTAGTACCAGAAAAGAAAAAGAGGAAGACTACTTACAAAAATAAGAAAAGTACTATCTACTAAAAGAAATAAGATGCCATCAAAAACATAACTTGTAAAAAAAAACCAAGTCTCGCAACTCATTTCTTCTATGGTAAAAAGTTGTGAGATCCATGTAATTCCAAGTCGGTCAATTTATTCAGTCCCTACTTAAGTGTCCTTTTGTCTTAAGTTATTACGTAATTAGCTAACCTAACAACATCTTATAATGACTATATCAATAATAAAAATCTTTTATGGTTTAAATAAATATTTTGACTTGACAATCGCACTAAACAATCTAATTTAATATAATATGTTAATGTAATATAATTTAATGTAAAGATACATTGTGTTTTCATGCGATGGCCAAGTTAGTCTATTTATTTAAACCATAAAAGATTTTTCATATTGATATGGTCACTATAAGATGTTGTTAGGTTAGCTAATTACGTAATAACTTAAGACAGAAGGACTCTTAAGTAGGGACTGAATAAATTGACCGATTTGGTATTACATGGATCTCACAACTTTTTACCATAGAAGAACTGAGTTGCGAGACGGGTTTTTTTTTTTTTTACGTTATGTTTTTGATGGTATTTACTTTTGATGAAATATCCTATTTCATATTTATTTCATTTCATACAGACACGTGCTGAAAATTACATCATTATATGTTTAATTTGCAATAATAGTTGATTTATTTTTCAATTTGAGTTTTTGTCAATATGATGCCAACACATTGATAAAAGCTAATAACCAGATCATTTTTGTAACGTGATCGTGTAAGTTAAATTTTATTTTTATTTTATGCGAAATAAGTTATTGAAAAATATGTCTAAAATTTAAAAAAATTATTAAAAATAAAAATTTAATTTGTTGGCTAAAACATTAGTATCATTAAAAAGATAATTTTTTTTATCTTCAATATGATGTAATAATCAATTTTGTGCTGTAATATTTTCGAAAATTATAGCGGAAAAACGTAAAAATTTCGCTTAATTTTTCAATTAATTAAAATTCTATTTAAAAATTCAAAAAAAAAAATCGCTCCAAGGTGTACATTCCTCACCTCCAAGATATACATGTGCCAAATTTGATAGCTGTAGATCGAACGGTCTGGCCTGTAGAGCGCCAACACACACACACTTTGAACTTTATTGTTAGTATAGATATAGATTACTCCATATCGTCCTGTACCTTCATTTGTATATAATATCATTGAAGATGAGGTTCAGCGTTTATTAATATTCTAATAATTAAATGAAGGTAATGACATATAGGAAACCTATTTATATTTGAAAAAGTGTTAATATTGTCCTAATATTTATAATTGGCAGAATTTACGTTTTTGACAAAAACTCATCTATTTGGCAACTAGAAAAATAAAGTTTTTTTATCGACATTGTAACCCCTTTTCAGTCTAGTAACCTCAGGCAATTGCTTAATCTTCCAAAGCGGAGGTCTGACATTTTATATTTGATCATTCGTAAATTCTTTTAAAACAAGGAAGATAATGCAACTATTAATTCCATTGGGTGTCACAAGCTTCTAATGATATACAAGAAAATATTATAGCCCCCATATTTACACTGATTGGATATCGACCTCTGCTGTACGTGGCAATTAATAAGGACTTAAATATTAGGGTTTATACAAAATCCGGTTTTCGAATTCAATATTACCAAAAAACCAATCTTAGCCGGTTTTCGAATTTTTGTCAAAAAAATAAAATAATAGAATAGTGAAAAATATTTTATTTAATTTATATAAAGTAACAAAAAACAAAACCAATATCAAAGTCGAAATATATATAAAAAATATTAAGGATTACATATACATATTACTTATACAAAATAACGAAAACACAAACAAAAATTTCAAATAATATTTTTATTATTTTCACCAATTTTAATTTCTCCTAAGAAAATAGAATTTTCAAAAAACATAAAATATTCACTGAACTTATTTTGGACATAATATTGCCTGAAATTGAAAATACTCATTCACTAGCTATTGAGCTTGGTTTTATAGTTTTGAGGGCATCAAATAACAAATCTAATTTTTTTTGTTCTTTCATTCGTTGCCACAAATAATGAAAATTCATCTTTCAGTGTCTTTGGATTTGTAAGTTTTTCTTCTAGGTCTTCCAGAAACTTATGAATTGACTTTTTTTATGGCTTCTTTTAAAAAAGAATTACTCTGATGTTTCTTCGGTTTGCTCTTCATCAGAATGGGTTTCCTCTTAAGAATTTGCAAATATTCAAGACAATATCTTTCCAGATAACTTAATAATTTCGGTTTTTTAAGCTAAAGAAAGTACGCTAGATTTCTTCGTTGAACCAGAAATGTTTTGGGAATTTTGCAAATACAGCAAAAGAGTTGCTAATTCTACTTGTCTTCTTTCTTAAATTCGTTCTTCTAAAACATATAATAATTTCAAACTTATTTCAGTGTTTAAATTTTTTCGTTCAATTAACAGAAATTTAAATATACCTTCACTTGTTAATAAATTGGCATCTCATCGTCATAAGCCTTCAAATCTCAACCAATAAAATTCCTTTTTTTTAAAGACGAGAAATATTCAGGCTTTCCGGAAAACCGGTTTTCAAATATGACAAATTTACTTTAAAAAACCGGTTTTTAAAAACCGACAAACCCTATTAAATGTCTCTATTTTCAAAGAAATATTTCTACTTGCTTGGCAAAGCACAAAAGGAATCCATTTCAAGCTATTAATGTCTAGAATGTCTATTGATAAAAAAAATAATGCATATAATTTTTTCAATATTATTAGTATCTGCGCATTTTTTTTCCCAAGACTTACATACTCGGTATATCAATGGAATTAATATTTGTTTATATTTTTTTAACATTTAAAATTTTTTCTTTCGAATAGTTGTTTGAATTACTTATATGTTCCTTTTAATTGGTTAAAGTATTAATATATTAAATTTTCCATAACATGTCCATTATTAAAATCTTCTGAAAAGACTTTATTTTTTAAAAAATATTTGCGATATGTCTATATGATGCCTTTTAGCCAGAAATGCCATCCAAATTTAATATCCAGTGCACAGTTGTGTCTATTAATATTTAAAGCATATGTGCGTGTTGTGTCTCTTGGCAAGTTACTGAATTTGGCCAAAATAGACCTTGAAAAATATAAATATGCAAACGGGCGTAATTTTTTAGAAATTTGATTAATAAAAAAAAAGGAACTTTCGGTATGTTTGGTGATATCACACAAAAATAATCTTTACATCATTCTGAAATTTTCTTTTAATAAAATTATATTTAAGTATATAAATTTAGCTGTCGTGCAATAACTCTTTGAGTTTTAGCAAATTTTTAAAAAAAGGCTGATAAATTTTATTTGCAATAGAAGCTTTTATTGTAGAAACTTAAATCAAACCCATTTCAATATTTCATCAGATCTTTAAATTGTATTTTTTTTTTCTTTCGGTGAAAAAGATCAAGACATATGAGATAACTTTTTAGCCAAAAATTTTACTTTACACTTATGCTATGAACATGTAGTAAAAGATTTTGTAGCTTACAAACATTAGATTATCTTTCTTTTTCCCTGGATGATTTTAGGCATACATTAATTTTCTTTTTCTTTTTTTCAGAGTTAGATTTGCCCGATGGTGGTCATTTTTTAGCCTGGGACAGAACATATTACAAGAGTTCTTTTTTAATTATCGGTCAATTAACTTTCACATTTTAGCCCATTTTTAACTTACTTAATATATTAATGATTCATTTTAGTTTATTTCATATTTCAGTAATTTTGTAAAAATATATTATATATGGATATAATATGTTTATAATATGGATATCATGAAAAAAAAATAAGTAAAGAAAAAAAAAGGTAATGAAAAATTAACCATAATTACGATTAATAATTTTTTCATTTACAAATAAGGACATTTAAGTATTATAATAAATTATAAAGTAATAAAAAATTTCAAACAAATATAATATAAGAAATTATTCTGCAGAATCTGCCAAGTGGAAAGTAATATTTAAATCAATAAATTACTAACATTCCACAAACATAAGCAGGTCGTTAAATATACTTTAATTAATGTTTTCAATTCTTCAATGTGTACACATACTATAGTCCAAATATTTTATTATTAAAAAAATTTGTATTTTTTACAAAATTATTTATTTGATTCATAAGTTAATAACATTTTTACAAAAATGTATATGCGGTCCCCCATAGCCTTGAGACTAAAACCTATTCGGAAATCTACCTTTGGATTGGTCATGTGATATTTGGTCATGTGCAATTAACTGGTTAGGGCATTTTCATGTCTTCAAAAACTAGAGATATTTTATTTGCTCGTTTCATTAGATAATCGCAATTTTTATTTTAAGAGTTAAAATATCCAATGCTGTTAATTAAAATTATTCATCTTTGCAATATAACTTGATAAAATATGTAACTCCTAAACAAATAACAAATATAATTCTTATAATAACCATTCATTATAATCACCGCTGACTTTAATGGCTAAAAAGACATTAAACATGTCAAATATATTTTTTTAATGCCAAGAATTTAATATTTTTAGATGTTTTACAGCTTTTGGATATTATTGTTTCTTTCTTTTTTTTTGTATAGCTATAATTTTTCATGAGCATATGATAATTTATATTAAGAATTATATTTGACACGATACTTCTTTTTTCATGTGGATAAATGATTTATGTGATTGTTGTGTTTTGTTTTTATTTCCTGGTACATTTCATAACACATTTCCTTTGATTCGATATAAAAGCATCTGCATCCATTAGCTTTTTATTTAATCGAATAACACAATTTGCCTAATATTTGCTTTATAATAAGCCAGAGAATGTGTATCATTGAAATCAAATTTAATTCCTGCTTGTCAAAAAAATAGTCTTAAATAAATTTCAGATTTAAAAAAAAATCATTTTGAAAATAATTGCAATTAAATTTCGTTTTTTCAGAAAGCCATTCTGAAAATAATTTTAATTAAATTTTGTATTTTTAGGATGTTATTCTGAAAATAAACTTTATTAAATTTCATATTTAAAAAATCAATCTGTTTAATATTTTCTTAACAGTCAAATTGTGAAAGTCTAATTCATGAACTTCAACTATAAAATATTGACTACATTATCAGTTTGATTGTGTATCAAAATTTAATTCAGATATTAATAAATTTTCCCTTGTTTTCACTTTATTTAACGTTTTCGGTTTGTAAACAAATTAAATAATTAATAGCGAAAACAAAATTAATTTATATTATCAATTATTAATGCCATCAGTTTGATTAGTCGACCTTTTCTTCCGAATATTGCTAACTTGTAACATATAAATGATATTATTTTAAAAATGTTTTACATATTATTTTAGTTCAATTTCAACTCAGTTTCAAGTCACTGTGGCGAAAAATTTCAAGAAAATTGAAAGAATGTCCAGGTTACAATTTTTTTAAAGAAGTATTTAAAATTTGCTGTATTAGATATGTTCTTCGTGTCATTTTATGCAAGTATACCTCTGATCACAATGAATTTGTAGTATCCACTTTTGAATATAAATATATGTTTCGAGTTACACCAATAATTTTTATTTTTAATTTACTGTTACTTTGAATTGTGAGTTAATTTGTGTGTTTTTGCCTAAAACCCAATCAATACATCCTTATTACTGGGTACCGTAATCAGGATGTTATGATGGTATGTGCATGTTGGCAATCAACAGGAAGGACTATCAGATTTTGAACGACCAGATTCGTCACAGAAATATTTTGGAAGGTGGGAATTTGCGCCTTGGAGCAATTTTTTCGAATTTTTAATTATAATTTTAATTAATAAAAAACTAAGTGAAATTTCGATGTTTTTCTGCGTTATATAGTATTGAAATTATTTTTACAACCATCTTGAAATTCAATAATTTATCTTTTTAAAGAAATCAGTTTAGTTGCTCTTAAATTTCTTTAAGGCCGCGGTGGCCTGGTGGTAAGGTCTCGGCTTCGGAACCGGAGGGTTTCAGGTTCGAGACTCGATTCCACCGAAGAACCGTCGTGTGAGGGGGGCTGTTGCACGTTAAATCCGTCCTGACCAAACGTCCTCCCAATGGTGTGGTATGGAGAGGGGGGTGCCAGCTCAGGTGTCGTCCTCGTCATCTGACCGCAGTTCAAAATTACGAGGTCCATCCCAAAATAGCCCAAGTGTTGCTTCAAAGGGGACGTTAATATAACTAAAAACTTAAATTTCTTTATCTAATTTTTAGAGATGTTTTTAAGTATATTTTACAATAATGGTTCTGTACTGTAAGTAAAACAAATCGTTTACATAGTTACCACAAATCTACTATCCATCTTGGATTTTTTTTTCCGCCATTGAAGATCATTTTTCTGTTTAAAATAAGTTTTTATTTAAAGCATATTTCTAAGTAAATTTTTTAATTGTTTAAGAATTTCCATTTTTAAATATTGCAGTTTTTCCTGTTTTAGTTCGAAGTTTTGTTTCTTATGGTAATATGGTAGACTGAATAATTATCTGATACAACACGTAAATCCGAAAATAAATTCTATTGCACATATGAAATTTCAATATTGAATTATTTTTCTTTCTATCATTTTTATTAATATGTTTCGACGTAACAAGAACGTTACTGAACTAACTGAAGTTCAATGGCTTTCGATTTAAAATTATTAAAAATTTTTATTAAAAGGATTTTAAATTAGGAAAACGCATAGCCCAATACACAAAACTACGTAAAGCTTTTAAAATAATCAAAATGTAAAGTGATATTAAATAAGCTTAAATAGAATTAACAAATTAAATAAACAAAATGTGAAGCTTAATAATACTTAACTGAAGATCTTCAAGCCTGTATCATTAAGTTTTGCATGAAAGATTTAATTGAAATTTTTCTCAACTAATATTTCCGGAGCACAGGCTGGTCAAGAAAAACGGCTAGTAATTTTTGCAAAAAAAAAAAAAAATCCAAAATTGTAATTCTATTCCTGTATTTATATTCAAATAATTGCTTTTAAACTGCAGAAAAATTAATATACTATATAAATTTGGAATACTTAGTGAGAATGTGCAACTCGGAATAAAACTTTTTGAAATTTTAATCAAAAATTTTAAAAAATATATGCGATTTTTTTTTGTATTAACATCAAAAAAATAACACTGCTCAAAAATAATGTTGCCACCACTTAAAAAAAATATTTTTCTAATGGCATCGATCCAATTATTTTGTAATTTTTCTGAATTTTGACTTTTTATATAAGAATATTTTTCAGTACAACTTTCAACAATATTCTCCTTATCATCCGAACAGTTACGATTTTAATGGTTCTATGATGTCATAGAACTCAGTTTCATTAGCAGTGTTCATATACTCAATAAACAGAATAGGCTATTAAGGTAACATGGCTTTAATGCTTATTAGAATTTGATGTTCAAAATTAATTTTCTCGCGAAATCATAAACATCAAACTATGCATAAGTCAGTATAAATGAAAGATAATTAATATTCTTTGAGAATTAATTGGTACCAAAAGACGATATATTAAGAACAAAGAGAAAGATTTTTATTCAGAGTTCTAAACTAATTTTCTTTATGGGGATGAAGACATTAGGTTATACTTAAATTATTAGTGATTGCAACGTTATTTAATCAATCATTAATGCATTGTTTATAATTTATTGCTTGACTCTTTAAACATCACTATAAAAAATGCTTTTTTTTTAGTTTGGGATTTTTTTAGAAAAGAATATAAGTTCGCAGCATTCGTACTCATACCATATACTCTGTATATTTGGAAAAAAATGGCGCTTAATATATTAAAATACAAATTACAGAAAATTATAGATTTTTCTTCTTTTTTTATGACTTAAATTCCGTTTCTCGAAATTAAAAATTCATAAATTATTATAATATACTGTGTACATAAATAAGTAAGTGTGTGTGTGTGTTTTTTCAATCATTAAGAACTTCTTCACATTCATTTCCGACTTTTCATTGTTATCACCTTTTTTTTTCATTCTTAGGTATCTAACTTAATACAGTTATTATTCGCTTCATTATTTGGATAACATGCTTAGAAATAGATAATTCACTTCCATATAAATTTGATTTCTTATATTGTTCTCAGTTCTCAATTTCTACGTGAAATAAAGAATTTAAAAAAAAAATACTATGCTCCTGTTTTAACAATTATCAAATCCGGCTTACTTAGTTTATTACTTTACTAAATATTTGGCTTATTCAAAAATTAATATCTGCGTTTCTCTTCGAGTGCAAAAAAAAAAAAAAAAAAGTCCAAAGGTAACTAGTTAACAATATTTATAGATGTAAAATGCTGACGTACGTGGAACAGAAATCGCTCTTATTACTTACAGTAAAATGGCAAAAGTTAAATGTCTACATACGAACGTTTCAAAATCTTCATTGAATTTTTTCATACTCGTAGTTACATTTAATTCAAATTTCGCTCAGTTAATTCATGAAGCCATAAAATATTATTTGAAATTCTCCAGATAAAAGTCGTCTGGCCATATTACTAAAACTTCCATTCAGTCTGAGGGGAAAGAAAAAAAAAAAATGAAAATTATAGAAATAGACGTCAAAGTTTATTCGAGCGGTAAAGTAAGGTTTAACCGTCGATAGATGATTAATTGTTATGTCTTGCCGATGAAAATTGATATGCATGTCTTTCAAAACTATTATATGACAAAAATGTTTTTTGCAATATCTTAAAATTGAAAAAAAAAAAGGTACTTTTTTAAGGATACCAATTTTATTTCTGTATAATTTTTTAAATATGATTTGTGACACAGTCTGTTTTTAATGTTATAATGAAATTCAAAACTCATTCGTCAAAAGATTCAGTTGCTTGCTTTTGAAAATATTGGGCGGACGAGTTGTTTGCCAAAGGCGGCTAGTTTAAAATAATTCTTTTATTTAGTTTCGATGCTTTACTAGTACATCATAACACATATCGAAACGGATTCTAAATATATTCCTATTAGTACAAGATATTGCACGATATCTTGTTGTTCGATATTCTAAATACCGGTTAATGAGTGACGATACCGTTGCAGTGTTGTTGGGCGTTTTGTACTAATAGAAATATAAGGCAAAAAGATATTCCATGTTAGTGGAAGTCAAAATTATAGCAGAACTGATTCCACTCAATACATTTCTTTTTTTAAAATTATGTATTTTTATTTTATTTATATAAATATAAAGATAATAAATTCTGCAAAAATTTCGCCTAACTATACTCCTACTTTAATTATTGCTAAAATAAAAAATAAAAAAAATAATAACTCTCATGAATTTTGCTGAAAACATTTTCCACCAAAATGAATATTCGTAAATATTGAATAATTCGATGTAAGTTTTACTCAACAAAATATTAAACAGTATACACCTGCAAATAAAGATCGATCATTCAGAATATGAAAACAAGTTTTTTTTTTCTTTACAAAATACTTATTCAAGTAAAAAGACGATTACACTTACAAAGTTAACAACTTACCGGTAACATAGCACTAATTATGTCTTATTTTCCATTAAATACGACGAAAAAAATCCAGTTTATGCCATGAAAGCATTGCATTTCATCAAAGACCCATGCCTTTGAGTACATTTTTACACAATGGGAAATATTTATCTTGATAACTAAATGATATTAAACAAAAGATATTGTTCGAAAATTTGATTCTTTTCTGAATCAGTGGCGGATGATAACAAGCAGTGAAAAGATAATTTGAGTAAAAATGATATGAGAATCCCTTTTTAACCCAAAATCTTGCTAATTCGTCTTCAAAATGCCTTAATAAAATAAAATCACTCTCATATGATAATCTTCGAATGCTCAGCTTCATTTTATTTCGATATTTATTCCATATTTTGAATTAGAAAAGCACGGAAAATAATTGCTCAGTTTGATGTTGGATAACATACACATTTACTTTATTCATGTGAATTGATTTCACTGATATTCAAAATTAAGATTTTAATATTTGTCGAAAAGCATAGAATGAAAGATAACAACTAACGATTCTAAACACTACATAATCGTAAGCGAAAGTGATCAGAGGAGTATGCTGTAGAAATGTATGTAATAGACATTTTTTTTTTTAATCTTTGCAAACTCTGGGGAAATTATAATCACCTCCAACGTTAAGAGGACGGAATGGGACAAAGAATCACCACAAGGCTGAAAGCAGAGCATTCATAAATGCATATTTCATGAATTTTAATGTAGCATCCATCATCATTAGGAATGTATGTAAATAGCCTGAATGGTGGCTTTTGTGTCCTAAATCAGCGATATTCCATACAAAGGGGTACAATAGGAATGAAAGGCTTTTTCAGCTCTCTGATGGGATTCATACAGCAATGGTGGGTTATTTTTATTTGGCTTATTAAGTTACAACCGTTATGCAATAGCTATTTCCCTTTTCACTTTCTAGTATACTATAATATTTTTTTGAAATGTAAAGTATTGTAATTGTCACAAAATTGGGACTCGAGATTTTGACGAATCTCCACGTCTTTATCTCCTTGCGTTCGGAAGATACATTTCTGGAAAAAGTCTTTCTGTCTGCGACAAAGATAACTAAAAAACTCTTTCAATTAGACGATTGAATTTTGTCATACGGTCTTTTTTATTTTCTTATTGGTTATTTCTGTTTTATTTATTAGTTCCAAATGGAGATTTCTATCCAGTTTTCAGCAAAATCCATTCAGAAGAAGTCTGTCTGTCCGGCTGTTCGATTACAAGTTAACACGATAAATACAAAACGGAGCTAGAGAGATACAATTCAGTTCATAGATGAATTGATTTAACATCTACAGCGTAGACACCTATTAAAGTGAGAGCCAAAACCAACAATGGGGTTTACTGTCTGTCGGCCTATACTTTCATAAACGTGTAAGCGCGAGGATTCAACAACGCAATGACTTAAGTATATCAAATTTTGCATGTGATTTTGTGACTACAATTGTGGTTCGGTGCCAAATTTTGGTTTCAAACGCTTGGCTGAAAACGCGTCTAAAACACAAATTTATCTTTATTAAAGAGTTTTGATGAGACTACTCCTGCTGATTGTATTTAGGCCTCCGCAAGAAAATAAAGCAAATTTTTACTATTAATATACAATTATCATGGCAGACATTCATCTTATTTTTAAAAGATGAAATATAAAAATTCCTGTTTGAAGAGACCGCTTTGATTATAGATATTAACGTCCTGTTTCGAGGCAACACAAGGGCTATTTTGGGGTGTATGCCATCATTTTAAATCACAGTCTATGATGAGGCTAACAGCTAAGCAGACAAGTCTCTCTTTAAAACAGTAAGTGAACAATGGGCCTTCGCCATTAAACTTGATGCTTATCAGGCTTAAGAAACACAATAGATCCTTTATGGAATCGGATTTCAAACCAGGAGCCGCCCTCCCCCTTCCTTTCCCAGTTCCGAAGCCGACTCGCTTCCATAGATCATCAAAGTAGATATGAAGATGTAAGATCAAGAGTTTTGAACTCTCTTTGATCTACAAATCATTGTTTTATAAGTGTATTTCAACTATACTTACTTTTACAATTAATAAAATAGGCATTCGAATCGAAAAGTGGACTCGTCGAAAATGTACATACTTTTCATTGAATGAAATTGTTTTAATTTCTGTGACAAATGAAAAACGAAATGAATTCTTCCCTGTAACTGCAAAATATCACGATGGAGTAAAAACATACAACAAACTTTTCAGATGGGCAAGGAAAAAAAAAATTTTTTTTTTTAAATGTGTAAGCAAGTTTAAAGGCAGCACTGCAATATTAAAACCAGTTTAATTATAAATAAACGTTCGAAAAGTAAATGTAATTTACTTAAATATAATACATCTGAAAATTTTCATTTATAAAATTCTTTTATAAAAACCAATATTTAATGGATTTTCAAATTTATTCTAATTGAGCGATTTCTCCTGCACCCTGTGCAAATCTTTAATATCATATAGACATGTAAATACTAATTGTTTTCATGAAGCAAGTTAAAGCATCATATGTATATTTGGTTATAATTATTGAATTCAAATATGAACAAATGGAATGAGTACACAAATCATCTAACAAAAAACATGTTTGCGCTTCCTAGAAGAATAAAATTCTGGTGAACTAAAAACAATGTAAGTTTTTCTGTTGTTTCTTGTTTATTGAATTCCTACTTTCTGAGAAGGCTGCCAAAGTGCATGAAAAAGTTGCAATGAGCTAATCTGGTCTATTGATAGAAAAAATCTGGTGAAATTTAATTTCAAAACTAATTTATTCAACTTCAACAGGGTCATTTGAGAGAAATCTGGAGAGGCAATACCTTGGAGTATTTTCCTATTCTGGTGACAAGTGCCAATATAAATGTTACTATTCTTGATAAATTTTGTCCATTTCTTGACAGTATTTTTTACTGAATCACTCTTCACTCTAGAATATTACAGTGAATAATTTTTTTTTGATAAATATCAAATTCTAACAATAATATATATTTTTTTAACCTTTGGCACTTAAGATAAGTTTGGATACTTGTTCTTCATGCAACCACTGTGCAGGAAAAGTTTGTCCACTATACATAATCACATTTTTGTCTCATGTAACAAGATACAAGAATGGGTTATTTTAATTTCTTAGAAGAAATGTGGACTTGAGATGAATCTCTTTATTCATTTTTTTCATGCAAAATTTCAATATAATCCCCTTTTTTTAACAGTCAAGTTTTTTTATATTTCCATTTAATGCAAGTATTGTACTGTTGTTCATTGACTGCACTGCTGTTTTTTTGCAAGTGCTCAAGCTATTTTGATCCAATAATGGCTAACTAATCAACTTCATTTTCAAGGTTTTCATGTCCATTATAAAATTTCTTGAAACAATATTGTGAAGAACTTTCTTGTCAGTTCCTTGTCAAAGTAGACTATTAGTGATTTTGCTTTAAGTCAATATAAACCCTTAAAGCAATATTATGTAAATTTGCTTCCCTCTCCTTTATTTTAACAGTCTGAAAGAACAATGAAAAGTACAGAAAACAAAACTACTATAATTTAAAATTAAAGTAAAAATTCAAAACTTTGAAGTTATATGTAACAAAAACTGAATTTTATATATATTGTTACAAACCTGCAATTCGGCTTCCCAGCATAGTTTGTTCCACTATCAGAAAGACTGTTTTAAAGTCATCATTATTGGACGGAGTCCGTGTGTCGCGTCAGAGGTCCCAGAGCTTGGCGACAAACTTGGCGACCATTTGGCGACTTCGGCGCCAAAATAGATTATACCCGAAACTTCGAGAATTTTCCCGATCCGTCCAGTAGGAACCGAGATACGCCTCGAACGTTCCTGATTGGTTGAGAGGCTTCTAGCCCCGCCTCCTGAGACCTATAAAAGGGGCTGGAGCTGCCAGACAGAGTAGTCCGAATTCGAGAGCAGCGAAATCCAAGTCGGAGAAGTCGAAGACAGAGTGGACGGAGTCAGTCGGAGAGTAGTAGTCGGAAGCGACGGAATCAAGCTCGTGCTGAACTGAGCTGTGCGTTACTGTCTGCAGTAGAATCTGGTTGTATGCTGCTGTGTATGCTACACGTCTCGGCTGAAGATAGTCGTCTCTGTGCTGTATATAGCTGTAGCTTTTGTGCTGTCCTGTGTATCTTCGTGTAAATAAACGGCGTTGTTTTTATTCTACTTCTGCCTGCTGATTGAGCGTTCTCCACACCATATAACTTCCACTATCCAAACGAACCCCGGAAAAATTTCGTAACAATATATATTAGACATTTGGATAGAATGATATTCAGTTGGTTAGAAATGAAATATGCTTGAAAATTTTATGTCAACTTTCCTTAACTAAATAACACAAAATGAAAGAGTAAATCAAACTGCACAAAATGAAAGAGTAAATCAAAATAAAATTTATTTATTCTAAAACTTGTACATTAGAAGGAGCTCTAATAGGCTTCTCAAAAAGATTTGTTCTAAACTGATCCCACACATGTTCAGGCCTTTCAAGTTTCTTATCTTTCAGCCAATTTTCATAAAGTTTACAGAATTCTTTGTAATTTTTCTGGAATCCTTTTTTATAAATGTATGAAACATTCTTCCCATGTTCCTTAAAGGAAAAAAAAAAAAAAAATATTACTGAGAAAATATAATGATTTAAACCAAATTCTTTAAAATCAAGTAAAACTTATACAACATTGCACTGGTAACTGTTTAATTTTCATAAATAGGAAAATCAAAAATCTTATTAATAATCTATAACATTACTGATTGATGAAATTAATAATTGGTTTTACCAACTTCTTGAATATGTACAATGTCATTTGCTTGTTTTCATCAATTCTGGCTTATTATTAAGTTAATCGCCTCAGCGACTAGCAGATTCTTTGAGAGCATTGGATATGTTTGATTTCAGATTTGTTTTTTATTACTCCATGTATATGATTCCACTGAATTATCTGACATTAAAACTGTGCTATTTTAATTGTCTTGAATTATGTTTTTCGAGTATATAAAGCTTTATGATGGGGACAATCCCACAATATCATAATGCTGTTAAAAATATAATTATCTAGCACAACTAACTTTTACCTTTAAATTTCGCTATATTGTAACTTCACATTTTTATTTGTCTAGTAAACTACACAGATATTAAAAACCCTTCTTTAGGTTTCAACAATGGAAGAAAAACTGGAATTTAAGAACTTGGAGGAACAAGAAAAACAGTTTGAATTTCAGGGAAATAATGTAATCTATTTTGAAAAATTAGAGATAAAAATATATATATTTTTTTAAATTGTCAAAATTCAGCAAAAATCTGCTTGCCTATTAAATCAGTAGCATTAAAAACATCAAAATCTAGTTTACTTTTTAATTAATTAAAACTTCAAAAAAATTACTCAAAGGTACACATTTATTTGATGGTCTTTTTGGGGGGATGGGGCATTTTCAGCATTTGGATTGGAACATTTGGATATATATATATATAAAAAAACAGAAGATTTAATGCAAAAAATAATTTATTTCAGATTATTGATGACTTATATTCTTATATAATATTTGTATAACTTAAGAAAATTAGTATTATAAAAAAAATTTAAACAAATTCATGATGTTTTAATTTATTCATTAAGATGAAGTTATGCAAAATATTTAATTGAAAGTTTTAACAACTATTAATCCGAGCAAATCAATTAGTCACCAGAGGTAGCGAGTACATCACAAATTTTACAAGTATCTCTACTAATATTAACTTGATTTAGAGCAGCCAAATTTCACATAAATATATACAATGGAATATCAGACTGTACACCTTTGAGGCTTTTAAAAAAATTTAAGTAATTAAAAATTAAGTAAGATTGGCATTTTTCTGTAACAACTCCTGAAAATATTAATTTACAAAACTGATTTTCATACCATTTTTAAAAAATGTCTTTTTGATTATATTAATTCAGTCAATGAGCACATTTTTCTTAAATTTTGGCAACTTAAAAATTTTTTTTTCCACATAATTTTCAGTAGTAAATTTTACAGCTGAACTGAAATTTGATCCGCTTTTATAGTTTCATTAAATCTTTAATCACATAATCTTTTCCCCATTGTTAAAGCTAAGGAAGATAAATTCTGCTTAATATCTGTATAGTATACATGAGAAATAAGGAAATAAAGTAACAATATTGCATAAGTTAGAAGATAAATCTTCTGGAAGTTATGTTTTTAAGAAATGAAATTATTTTAAGATGGTTTATATACATGATAAACAAGAGCAGAAATAAGGCTATTAAAGTAAAATAACTTTGACATCTGTCACAACTGAAAGATTAAAAACATTTCGTAGGCAGCATCAAGAATATAAAATTGAATATTACTGAAAATAAAAAACAACCAATATTCGCATTAACCAACATCACCAAAAAAAAACTATGATTTAAAAAAATATATATATAAGTATTTACTACCTATGCATAAATATTTTCAAATGTAATAAAATTATAATTGTAAAATACAGTGTGTAAAATCTTTTGAAATAATCAACTGATAATTAAAATAAAAAACTTACTACTCATATAGAAATTTACATATATTCAGAAATATCATATTATAACTTACCATATCAATAATATTTTTTCTAGCATTATCCAAGCAATCTTCAACAGTTTTCAAAATCTTCTCATCTGGATCAAGTTCTGATTCTTCAAGCAACTTTAAGGTATCTTTAATGAAACGGAAATCTGCGATTTCACAAGCATTTCTTAGTAAGGCCCCAGCAATTGCGATGTTAGGTGTGTAGCCCAGTTTCTAAAGAAAAAATATTACTTGATTCATGTGACAAAATTACAGTAAAAAAATGCTTATATCATGTATATGAACATTTACTTTGCTTATCTTCTAATTTAAAAAAAGAGAAGATTTCTAAAACATTCTTCCTTTTAAAAACTATTTTAATAAGGTTCATAAAAAAAGTTGCTGATTTATGTCTTTTTTAAAGAAATTTTTTTGACACATATTAGTTTAATGAGAAAATTTAATTAAGAACCCCACATTATTTGATTTACTGATACAAGAAATTGCAAGAATATATTATATTTGTGAATATTTCACACATTATTCTTACAAGGTGATATTAAACATTGTATTTTTTCACTTCATAAAATTCGATGCTCTAAAACAAAATAAATGTACTATTATTCTCTCTTGATGGCAAGACTTGTAACCTTGACAACAATAAATCCTTCATAGTTATGCTACTTACATAAGATATTTACAATATTTTAAACATCATCTATAAAATATACAATTTTAGAGATTCAACTTGAAGATGTGTTAGTCAGTGATGGTTCGTTAGCTCAAATTCTATCAATAGGGAAGAAAATATTTCTGAAGGACTGAAATTCATTATCTATTCAAACTAGTAGGGGTTTCCTTCCTTCAGTTTTCTAGAATACTTACTTAATATGACAAGTTTTGTATTGAGTATTCATTTTAGACTTTCTCCTATCCTTCTATTTGATACAAAATTTACAATTTTGATGTCAAGATGATACTTCTAGATCCATTTATCATACTTATAGTGTCTTTGAATTACTGTGTTCACGTATACATAGATAGTCTGTCCAATTGGGGAATATGTTAAAAAAATTAAAGAAATATTTATAATTCAAGAATAAAGATAATAAAATTAACTCATCCAGCTGCTGGTTGCTATTATGAGTTATCACATGCACAAATGAATGAATAGACTGCATGTTAGACAATCAATCCTTTGATGAGTTTAATTCAAAATTTAACATAGATACAGAATTTCATAATAAAACTGTATGCCAAATTTCATATGTTTAGTTTGCAGTATTTTTGGGTTATTGTACTTGTATACAAGCTCATGAATATATAGACAGGCTATCTTTTAAACTTATTAGAAATGTACAATTTTGGTTCATAGATTATATTATTATTTCATCCATCTAACTTTTAGAGTTTCTGAACTATCCTATTCATAAACAAGGCTCTATTCATTTTTTTTCTGTTCAGGAAAAATTAATAAAATTCACTAAATCATCAAAATCTCAAGATCAAATTTTTAGACCATGGTAACTCTCTCTTTGTAATGCAAAAATAAAAATTGCTCTTAACCTTTACTAAACAAAAATATTTAAATTTACCACAAGACGCTGATTTTTAGCAGAATTTAAGAAGTAGCCATCAACACTTTTTAAAAATTTACTTATTAGAAAACTATATCTACGCAATGCATCAGTAAAACAACTTCACTAAGACATACAAACCTTTTCAATTAAGGAAAACACCAAAATATATTTATTTTCCCTTCTTTTAAAAGATTAATTAAGAAGATATAAAGAAAATCATTTTAGTGTTGTATGTACTAAACAGGAATCATTTCCACTTCTTGAATACTAAGAGGAACACAGTAGTAGGAAAAAAGAAGGATGCTTGTTAGTGATTTTTTGTATGGTTAGAGTAAGGTGGTCTTGCTGCAGCCCTAAGAAGGCCATTGCCCTCAAGTTTGTTCCTCTAGTTTAGAGGCACTACATAAAGCATTCCAAGCATAAATATGATTATTCCTTGTCGGAAGTAGAATAGCATGCTTTTAATTTTTGAAACTTCAAGAAGTAATAAAAGATTTTCTCGTGTTAAATGGAAAAACAGAAGGCAACTAATAAGTGGTTTAATACACAGCAAGTAAAAATCATGGATTATTACGAAATAAAAGTTGATAAATGTTACAAAATAAACTAATAAATAATTTGAAATAATGCAGGGTGTACTGAAGTTCTACAACCTCAATGGATGAGCCACAACTGAAGTTAATTCTTGAGTATAATTTGGACCAAAATCTTATCTTGATTATTTTCTGAAGTAGGGTTTCTTAATCTTTCAAAAGCATTTACTTTGATCAAATGAATTTTAGATTGAAGAACTAACTTAAATGGACTATTCACATAATTTTACATGCAATTTAATCTTTGAAATCAGATGAATCTTTTGCTCATATAGTTTTAATAAACAGAGAAATAAATTTATGCTGCCTACTTTATAACTAGGGGGGGAAGGGAGCAGCCTCATCATTTAAAAAGAAAAATTTTCCCAAATACGATCATTTTTAAAATGGGGGGGGGATATAGCAATAACATTATATATACAACAGTTAGAATTATGTGTGGCTATTAAGAGCATTGAATGGGGGGGGCAGAAGGCATAGTTAAAAATAGTGGGCATAGGAACATCAAACCATAATGGTGCAGAGAAGAGGAAAAGAATGATGCAAAAATAAAAAACAAAAAAGCAGAAATATTTGTAAAAATTACTATTCTTTTAAAAAATTATCTTTTCCCTCTACTTTATATCCATTAAAATACAACTACTTAAAAGTTTTGTAAAAATATATCAAGACAATAATTTAGTTATTAAATTGCAATTAATGAACAGGTTACTATTTATCTACCTTACCCCATTATTCATTTTTGGTTATTTTTGAACCATTTGTTATCCTATGTTCTGAAATGCATACAACTAATATTTGGTTTTATTATGATTATTAGTTTCATTTTCCAACGGTGCTTTAATTAAGGATATTTTCATTATAACAACTGGCATTTCTTTCTGCAAATGAAAATAAAATGGTTAATAAATAAGGAGAAACATAAAAAAGGTTATGATAGACCAAATTTTTGAAAAATTTATTTATTTAATTTTTTTTTTCAGATTAAGATATCTTTTTTTTGCTTAAATTTGTTTAGTAACATTATGTTTAAAAAAAATAATCATGGATATTGGTCCAAACCTTTATTATGTATGTCATTGACAGGGGTAAGTTATGTTTTGAGTATTGTTGCATATAATTTTGTTTGTTAAAAATTGTGAATTCAGAATAATCAACCAGACATTTTCAGCCAAGTTATTAGTAAATTCTTCAATAATTAGATTTTAATCATAAGTATGCATATTCATCAGTATTGGAAGTATGGATCTAATAGATCTAAAGAGAATGTTTATAGAATGTAGAAAAGTTTAGTAGAATGTTTAGCTGTTCGAAAATCATACCTTGAATTTTATTAACTGAGTCTTGAAAGAGATTTTCAAAAGAAAAATTTTCACTATTTTAAAATCAGTTTAATATGAATAAATCGTTTTCCACAGCTTGCACAGCCTCGAGCCAATTAGTTCTCAAAGCTGTCTTCCATATCTATCATAATACATACATATCATATAATTGAATATCTGAATGATATATTCATTCTTCATATATCATTCTTTATATTTATAGGAAAGGTAGTGACTACTATTCACAAATTTAATATTTAATCAGTAAAATCTGAAAATGTGCCAAAAAATATTTTATGCAGAGAAATTATGAGTTATTTCACTTCATTTTAATATCTATCATATTTCATTTTTAAATTACAGATGCAAGGAATTATATACTTACTCTCATATCATTTACAAATATAGTAGCTTTCTGATGGTTAGTACAGCCAACCGCTAGAACTCCAAATGTTATTAGATCTGGAGACAGACTCCATTTATTTATCAATGCCAAAACTTCCTACAATAAGAAAATCAAATGTATCATCAAAAACATAATATATAAATATATAATATTTTCAGGCATTTAAATTTGAAAAAAAAATCAGACAATCAGTACAGCAATAAAATTACAGTAATAAAAAATAAAATTTTATAATTTAACATCAATAATTTTTTTAAAATTCATTGTGGTGATTCTCATTTCTTACTGACTCTTGAAAACTGTTTTGTGCTGTTCACCTATGGTTTTATTTCAGTTATGGTTTCTTTATGGTTTTATAAATACATACATGGATTTTTTCAAATTAAACAATCATTTGAAGAAATAATTTTCTTGAAAGAAGAGAAGATGTTTACATAAAATGCCTATATAAAATGGTGCCAAGAAAAATACCAAACAGTGCATGCCTTTTTTTTTTTCAAAACTGGATTCCTCAGAACTCCCCCCCCCCCACACCATTTCCAAAAAGGTAATATTAATTGAGAATCAAATCTGAATAAGTAAATACAAATTAGTTTTCATCTAATATGGCCTAGCATCTGATCAATACATCTTAATTGTTTGAAGAAATTAAATAAAATATGAATTATTAACAAAAATTTACTTAAAATGTGTAAAAGCTTTTGAAGATATAACAACAAACAAAATGTATATTTTATGTTATTATTTCAATATGCCCCAACAACATAAGTGCCAAGGATTCACAGAAAACTTATTCCGCTCCAGACAAGATCAACAGAATGCATATTCATCATATATTTTTACAATATATCAAAATTTTTACACACATAACTATTCAAATTTCTCACTTAAACTTTTAAAAAACTGTTTAAAGTATAAATATATCAAACATTTCCAATGAAAATTCAGTAAAAAAATTTTAAAAAATTTAAAAATATTTTTTAAATATTTTTATGTTATTATTATGTTGTTGTTTCTTATGGCACTTGTCATTGACAAGCCCACTGACGAAGTCAGCAATTTTAAGCCGAGAGAGCGTCTCTTGTTTTCAGTTGCACCGTCTGAAGTAAGTGAGTACGCCTTAGCTACTCTAGCATCACAACCCTTTTTAAAAGGCAGACTTCATTCATGCATTTCATTCATTCATCCACAGATCATAATTTAGACCTGAATCTGAGAAAGATCACCTCTGAACCAGAACCCTGAGTGATATTGTCTCTACATGGAGGACTTTGTGGCCACACCAAATTTATATGTGCACCAGCCACCACATACACGGGGAGTCTTCGGCCGGAGAGTTTCGAACTCACAACCCAAGGAATGAAAATCCAACACCCTATCAACCAGGCTATACCGGCTGTTATTATTATGATTCTTAGAAAAGAAAGAGCTATACCTATTTGATGTCTATTAAGCAATTATTCGATTTATTTTAATACTGAGATAAAAATTCATTTAGAGTTAACCTTTGCAGGAACCTGTGAGATACCTTGTTGTTATACTTCAAGAATTTATGGACTTTTTTTTTTATCAAATTAGATTTAAAAAAATAATTTAATAGATGATGTAGCAGTTATTCAACATATAAAAAGTGGTAATTAAATGATATAAAATATTTAATTTTCATGATAAATATTTAAAAAATAAATGTAATTTCATTTTTTATATGCTTCAAAACAGCTTCATTAAATTAAAGAAAAGCAGAATATCTTTGAAAATAATGAAATATAAAAATAACATTATTATACTGAATGCATAAAATCAAAGCTTACATGAGCAGCTGCATAATCAAATCTATAATTTCTTTTTTTTATCAGCATATTGAAAAAACCCACATCAGGTTTGACACCATACACATCAAGCAAGGTCATTAATTGCTCTTCGGCTTCAGCAGTAGGCGGCAAAGACTCTAGCAGTAATGTAAATGTTTTAATGCTAGGTTTAACTTTTGATTTTTTCATATCAATTAAAATATTTTCTGCACCACCAATAAGAGCTAACCTGAAAGTATACAACAACCAAATGATAAAAAATACACACAGTTTTATAGATGATAATACCATATCAAGTTACAAAAAAAAAAAAAAAAAAAAAAAACCATGTTAATATTTAGTTACTCAGACAAATCACTTTTCCAGAAACGTTTAAACATTAAAAAAAATTTCAAAATTATTCTATGTCATTACCACAACTGGATATTTAAAGAGCAAATGAAACATCTTGGACATATAGGGTATTTAAAATACAAATATTCCTTATTGTCATTTCTTATCAGAATAATACATGGATTCATTCCAACCAATATATAACTTCACCTTTTCTTAATTTACATGTTACTCAATGATATTTCAGTTTCCAATATTATTGTACAAGAATAAAACGAAGATGTACATCATATTTCAAAGATATACAATTCATATTTTGCTTTAATCTAAACCTGAATAAATTAAGCAGACAGCCCATTCCTGTTTCAATGAATATTTGTGATGTCAACACTATTCATAGTCATAGAATGCTTTCTTTTTATAAGCTAAGAAAATTCAGTTGCTTTTGAGGTGATTGCCCACTACTCCTAGCAAAAACAGTAGTAGCCACTGAAATCATATCACTCGAGATTTTGCATTATTTTATTCATAGGGCACTTAAAGTATGATACAATAGTAAAATGCAGCTATGTGCATTTAAAGCAAAATTTTGGCTTTTCCAACTAAATTATATGCCCATTTAAATTTATGTTATATTCATAAAGAAAAAGTAAGTAAAAGTAATATTACATTTTCATTGGTCACTACCATAAGAACTCTGCCTCCTTACAACTTACAGTTGTAAAATGAAATAAAAATTTGCAATCTCCAAAATATATTAAATTTGAGCTAGCTGATGTTTCCATATCCTTTTTTTAAGCACAGCATAATGAATCTAATACATTTTTTATGTACAGAAAATAACATTAAACTATTTGTAATAAATTGAGGCTTAATTAATTATTATTTATCTTTATACAATACAAACATTTTAAGTAATGCTAAGGCATTTTACAAAAAATATATAAGTAAGGAATAAGATTTATCTGTTTAGTCTACAAAATTATAAAGTGAGACTTCTATAAGAAGGTTTAGGTTTAGTTATATTAACGTCCAGTTTGAAGCAACACTTGGGCTATTTTGGGACGGACCTCGTAATTTTGAACCGCGGTCAGATGACGAGGACGACACCTGAGCTGGCACCCCCCTCTCCCCACCACACCACACCAGCGGGAGGACGTTTGGTCAGGACAGATTTAACGTGCAACAGACCCCCTTACACGACGGTTCTTCGGTGGAATCGGGACTCGAACCTGAAACCCTCCGGTTCCGAAGCCGAGACCTTACCACCAGGCCACCGCGGCCCCTATAAGAAGACTTTATTAGCAATGAAACACTCCCCTCCCCTCCTTGCTCTCTAATTTTAAAGAAAAGTGCACAAAACTATTACAGTATCATGATATTGCATAAGTTTTTAGCAGAAACATGTATACAAATGCCAAGCATCTTTCTTCCTCTAATGCATTACTAAGTAATACAGCTATATGGAAAATACATTTTATGCAAGTTTCACATGCAATTTCCAATCAATCATTATATTTCTCTCCTTTATCCCCACTATTCATCCCTTTTTGTTGTTATTGCCTACTATCCTAACTGTAGATATTTTATTTCAAAAAATATATTTTAAAACAGACATACCTATCGCTAGCAGTTTTAATAACACCTAAATCAATAATTTCTGTACAGCTAACAGGTCTTGAATGCAAAACACTTGGTACTTCATTCCCGATTTTGTTCATAACAAACATATCAGGTCTCTTCTCAGGCAAAGTATTTGCAGTTTCAGACAACTGACTAGAGGAATCTTTGTTTTCATATTCTTTCTTAAGCTCATTATCATTTTCCATACTATATTCAGTTTTCTCTGCTTCAGTATTTGATAGTAATAAAATTTCTTTTTTAGGCAAAGTTTCTTTAACTTTAAATCCATATGGTCTAGTGGTATAATTGCTCCAGTGTTGAAGAAGAAGGCATGAAATGTCTTTGGGGCCAGCATCACAATCTCGAACAGCTCTTAACAATAAATTGTATGTATACAGATCAGGCTGACATTTTCTTTTCTTCATTTTACGCCATACCTTAAATATAAGAAAAAATCATAAATGAACAAAATTAAATAATCAGAGTTTATATCATTTCTTTATACAGTTGGATATTTTCGGTTTACAGACATTAATACTTGATTATATATATCACACTGGTGTGCAAAACTTAAGCAGCAGGTATGTTTTTTGCCATAACATCACGAGAAATCATCTGAGAGACATGAAATTCAGAAATGAGATACAGCATTTTGTTCTGAAAGAATGACGAAAGCATAGTTGCGCAGAAATGAATACAATGTATACAGTATGGAATCAAACAAAAAAAAGCTTTATTGAACTCATAGTATCGTTACACATGACTGTTTGTCCAAGAGGAAGAACAGCAAGCAGATGTTCCTTAGTATGGGATATGCCCTCCCCTTACTGCAATGGTTGCTTTGCACCGTCTACCCATACTCAGCACCAGATTGTCCAACAGTTCTTGAGGTAAGAGTGCCCATTCCTCATTAAGCATCTGTTTAAGTTGTCGGGTGTTCCCAGGAGGATGTAATCGTGCCGCAAGGCGTCTCCCCAAAGCATCCCACACATGTTCTATCGGATTTAAATCAGGGGAGCACGCCGGCCAATCCATTCGAGTGTTTTTTTTCACTTTCCAGGAGCTCCTCAACAGCATGAATCCTGTGTGGCCGTGCATTGTCATCCATAAAAACGAAGTCTGATCCAATGGCACCTCGGAACAGACGCACATGGGAAAGGATCACCTCCTGACAATAGCGATTTCCAGTTACAGAACCTCTGTCGAAAACGTGGAGCTCAGTCCGCCCGTTCATCATAATGCCTCCCCAGTCGAAAACTCCAGGACCACCGAAACGGTCTCTTTCCGTGATGTTACTGGGATGAAACCGTGTCCCGACCTCTCTCCAAATCAACTGGCGTTGGGAATCGCTTGTGGCACTAAAACGACTCTCATCTGTAAAGAGGACACTACTCCATTGATGAGATGTCCAGTTTTTGTGCTCTCTGCACCACTCTAAACGGTGCCGCCGGTGGGAAACTGTCAAAGGGATGCAGCGTTCAGGACAGCGGGCGAATAGGCCACCTTTGTGAAGGCGTCTGAACACAGCAAAACGCGACACTTGTCACCCCGTTGCTGCACACAGTTGCTGAGCAATGGCGCTTGCTGACTGGTTTCGGGTTCTTTTCGCCTGCAGGACGATATGTCGGTCATCCACTGCAGTTGTTTTCCTGGGGCGGCCACCACCAACCATTCTCACAGCTGTACCTGTGGTTTGGAAGGCTTTCCAAGCGCGCGAAATGACACTTTTGTTGATTCCGAACTCTTCAGCTTCACTGGTCACACTAAGCCCCTCCTCCAGCTTTCCGATCATTCTTCCACGTGTGAAATAGTCCAGGTGATTTCTGCTAGCCATATTTCACGAATTAACTCACGTGCACTTGCAGCGAATGTCTTTAATTGCGTCTCCGTCCTTCCTTTTATTGTAGTATTGAGCTGCGCGCGCCTTCCGCACGTGTTTTGCTTTACGCTCACGTCGCCTGTGACGTTTTGTTCCTGATATTTGCATACGCATGACCTTTCTCTTGAATTACGTGTTCATTGTACTGATCGCAAGAACTCCTTTTCTGCACTTTCATGGCTATCTGCTTAAAATTTGCATTGTTGCTTAAGTTTTGCACACCAGTGTATATATATATATAATTCTAGCTTTAAAAGCAGAAGTCTTATTCATAATTCTGTTAATAAATTAACAGTTATAATGAAACCCTCATTCAGGTATACAGAATTTTATAATTTAAAAATAAATTTCAAAATTGCAATTTCTAATTAACAATTCAATCAGCAATATATCATTTACAATGCGAAAAAAAAATAACACTGTTAACATATTTCTTTTAAAATCAAATTTTATGTAAGTTTGAAAAGTTATTATGTAAGTTTTGGGAAGACTAAATCCTACATTACTTTATAAGAAAATAAATAACAAAATTGCAACCAGTTGCAAAAAGTATAAGCATTATTTTAGGTGAAGCAGAAGCACATTTTTTTTCATAGTGCTAATATATTACGAGATTTCGATAGGGATTTTCGTTACACGCGCGGAGAAGGCAGGGGAAACACAGGGAAATTTTAAAAAAGAATTTGCCTCATCAGCGGTATTTTGCCTCTTCACGCGGAGTGTTGGAAAGTTAGACTTTTAGCTGATTCTGCAATTTAACAAAGCTTCTCTTGAATTAATTAAGTAGAGACAGTGGAATTGGATCACGAAATAAGAGAATATTTTAGAATAATGTTACTATGGCCTAAATTAAGATAAAATCTTGAAAATTAATTAAATTGAAATTAGAGTTAAAATATCATTACACACACACACACACACACAACACACACACACACACACACACACACATATATATATATATACATACATACAAACCTGTAATTTTGCTTCCCAGCACGAATAGTGTTATCGTAAGAAAGACCTTTGCACGATCTGTCCTGTGCGTGCTGAGCGGGTGCCGCGTCTATGACCTCAGAGCTTGGCGACAAACTTAATGTTTTTGGCGACAAAATGGATAAAGCAGGAAAGTTCGCGCATTTTCAAGATCCATCCACTAGGAACCGAGATACACCCAGATACGCCCTAATTGGTCTAGAAGCTTCCAGCTCCGCCTCCCGAGAACTATAAAAGGTCGGCACTCTCACGCTGTGTGTCGTATTGATTCATTATTATTATTGCTCTGTAACTCACAATGAATGGACGCCAGAACTGCGCTCAGCAAAGCTGTCCTGCATAAAGCGATTTGTTCCGCTTGCGGAAATTCAACTCTGGCCTTTTTAAGACGCTGCCTAGAATGCAAAGCTCCAATACCAAAGATACCATATAAAGAAGTTAAAGCTGCCGATGGTATCACGTTATATTACGACGATTCAACCCCGGAATCTAACGGGGAAACCCAAGTCAGCACAGAAAACTAGGCAGACAGAACCACCCGAATCACAACCTCAAACATCTCCACCGCATTAGAACCAACCTCAAATATCTCCACCGCATTAGAACCAACCTCAACCTATCCAAATAAGATTGAAAACTCCACTCCAACGCAATCTTCTCTTCAATTTTCCAATTCAGATGTCACCATGGCCTCACCAAAATCAAACAAACAAATCCCATGACAATTTCCAGCTCGTCTCACCTTGTAAATCAGTAAAAAAAAAGCTTCGCACTGAAGAAAACTTCAATATCAGCACAGAAAACATATTCTCCCATCTACAAGAAGTAAATGACAAACCAACTAAAACCCCAGCATCACTCAGCCTACTAATCAAAGAAAACTTCAACCTCATACTACAAGAAATCAATAGAAAATACCCTGAAATAGGAAACAAGTACCAAAATGGCCACATTCAAATCCTACTAAAATCAAAAGAATCCAGACAAGATATCATCAAACTTCTCCAAATTAAAAAAACAAGATTTCATCCTGAACGAAGCCCCTGAAGAGAGACCCATCAAAGTTGTAATTAGAGGACTCCCTATCAACTGCAACCCTGACGATATCAAAGCAGAACTAGAAACCAACAACCTACATATCCAACGAATCAACCAAATGAAAAACTTCAGATCAAAAACCCTTCTTCCCTTATTCCTACAGAAAAATAGGCAACTTCAAAAACATCTACGATTTAAAACACATCTGTTTCCTGACCATCAAAATAGATCCGTATAGAAACAAAAATACAGCCACTATATGCTTCAACTGCTCCAGATTCCACCATTCAGCCAGAAATTGCCACTTCAAACCCCGATGCATTAAATGCAACGGAGACCACACCACCCGAGATTGCCACATCAAGGAAAAGATCGCCAACACAGTATGCATTAATTGCAAAATGACTGGTCATCTTGCAGCCTGGAAAGGATGCCCTGCCATCCCAAGAGCCCAAATCCCCACTTAAACAAACTCAAGATTATACGCAGCTGTAACTACAGTAAGAAAACCCCAAATCAGCGAAATAAACACCCCAAGAGTCCCAGAAAACATCACTCACAGACAACAACCCAGATGATCCCAGCTTCCCCAAGCAACTTCAAGATGCGAACTCGAAGATATAAAAGAGATGCAAAACAACCTAAGCGACATCAGAGAAATCAAAGAACTCCTAATAGAATTTCCCACTATCCTACAGGCCATCAAACTAAGCAAGAAAGAAAAAAATAAACAAGGAAAACTCCTTATCATCCTTGACGCACTCCTCCTAAAAAACCCAACATCTAACAATCCTACATAAGCCAATGCTCCCTTCCTCCCAACTTCATTTCAAGATCTACCTCACTCGATCATTAACCCTGCAGCGACTTTACTGAACTGGACAGATACGACGAAGGCGTGCCAACAGCAGGTAAAAGATATCACCCCACACACCCAAAACAAGTTTTACTAATTAAATTATGTCGTTACTTTTTCATTAATTATTTATTTTTGCTATTGTATTTAATATTATTATGTCTATTATCCATCTGTGTGTTTTTCTAATAAAAAATTCCCTTACAGATCAATATTTAATCAGGCAGTTAAATATCTAGGCTCATATCATAAATCTCAGGTTAAATCCGCAAAGTTATAAGGTTTCGGAGATTAAGGATCATTGAGTCCAGGTGCTCCGTCGAAACACTCATCACGTCGTCGACCTACCTCACTCCTGGCCAAACAGTGTCGATCAGAACCTCACATCTTAGTAGATCGGAGATGGCGCCATCCAGGCGCAGGCGCTCCTAATGTTTTTCCTTGTGTGCTATGTGTCGTGTGTTGGGAGTAGTCGAAGTCGCCATCAAGTAACGAGTCTTCCAGAGAATAGTGAAGTAACGGCGGATTACCAGCGTTGTGTGGAGCGAGTACTGAGCTGAGCTATGTGCAGAATCCTGTTGTCTATTGTGGTGGCAGCGTCGTATATTGTGTGTAGTAGCCAGTTGTGAGAAGTAGTGAGTCGACAGCTAAAGCGAGACGTTCAGCCATTGGAGAGACGGTAGAGCGAAGCTCCCAGGATCACCTCTCCTGCTGGATTCTGTCTAGACGCTTCGTGTACTGTGGACGATTACTACTTGTGGGCTACTGTCGTCTGTAGTGTGTTGTCCTATGTTCGTCTCCGCTGTAAATATTTATCGTCGTCTTTGTGTACTCGTGCTCTTCGTGTAAATAAATGTCGTCGTTGTTTTCTATTGTCGCCTGCTGATTGTGTTCTCACACCATACGCCCACGATCAAAAAGAAATCACCGGCGGTGAGAAAATTCTTATAAATATACATATATGTATATATAATGCTGATTAAATTCAAATCAGTGCATGACCAAAAGAAGCAAAGCATATCTATAGTAAAATGATCATACGATCATGCTGATCGTATGATCATTATTGTGACAAGTTAAAGTGAAATAAGAAAGTTTCAAAAAATAAAGACGATCGAAAATTTAAATAGAAAAATGTATTCTATACAGGAAAAAAAAAAGGGATATACAGGAAAAAATTTTATAGAGTTATCTGCAAAACTAGCTCATATGTTTGTGATTAAAATTATATGTATTTGTGATTAAAGTTATGAAACTTTCTGTGACTTGAAAAAGAGTTTATACTAAAACTGAGAAATCTATTCTCAAGACTGTTCTCTGAATATGTTTTTCAGTTTCTTTAAAATTATTTTTATTTATTTTCTTTATTGCTTAAATTTCATTTCACTGTTGCTTAACAAGGAAAAACTATACGATAATATCAGAGAATATTGTTTTCATTATAATATAGCATACATTCTTTTATTACGGTGTAGTGTACATTTTCCTAATTGGATTTTTTTGGCTGATATTCTTTATTTTCTGAATTATTTTTTATAACTTAGATGACAGGATTCTATTTCAAATTTAAAGGATTTAAAAGGACTTTATCGATTACCCTGTGCCTGTGATTACAATAAAGAAAAATGGAAAAAGTTTGGATAAAACACTAGATCCATAATGGAACAAAATTAAATATCTTTGAATAAAACTATTAATAATTATAATTTTATTAAATAGTAGAATTTGAAAATTATATTTATGAGTCTAAAGTGCCTTTAAATCATTAATAATCCTAGAAGGAAAATAAATGTCAAAATACCTCCACAGCATGGGTGAATCCTGCTTCTTTGTCAGCAATACAGCTCATGAGCAAAAAGCAATAAGTGGATGAATCAATTTTTATTTTTGCCTCAGCCATTTCATCAACAATCTAAAACATATTAGATGCATTAATTAATTGAATCAAACTTTAAATTAAAATATCGATAGCTATAAAAGTGAGTTATTACTTTATTAACACATAAAATTGAAATTTTATCTTTTTATTTGTTTGAATACTTTTCACTGCTTCAATACTTTTTTAAATATTCAAACAAAATTTGACACATAAATTCCTTATGATCAAAAATGGTTAGGAAAAGCATTAAAATTCTACCTTCCCAGATGAAAAAATACATGAAAAGCTACAGTTTCAAGACCATTTTTAATAAAGCTATGAAATGAATGTGTTGTCAACACACTATAATGTAATAAAGTGAAATGCCAATTTAATCTTTCTATATAAAATTAAAACTCTTCAATATTTGTATGCATATAATATATTTTACGCACTCTTAGACAGATTTAAATAAAGAGAAATATAATAATATCCTTAGGATAGCAACTACTAAACTTTTTCAACTTGTGAAACATATATTAAGTCCACGTTTTTCAGCCATGCTCTATGTAAAATTACCACAAATACTTTTATTTTTATTTATTTATTTATTTTTGGAAAACAGCAGGGTGTGTAGTCATATTTTATCTTAAAAATCAAGTATTTCATTTTAGTACTTTACATTTAAACAAAAATAAGACCCAACATTAAGATAGAATTTTTGATTATAGTGCAATGTGTTATGAAATGCACTAAGGTATGCATTAATTAAGCAAATACCCAATATAAAATACTAGCAATAATTGCCAACATTGAAACTAAATTATTTAAAGTGCTTTTTATACAGGTTTGTTTGAAAATTTTTATTAAAGCACTTTTATTTCATATCTAAAATAACTTCATTACATAGTGAATATTATCAAGAAAAATTATTATATCACTATTTGTTAATATTTCATTTCCTTGAGTGTGAAAAATTTATAATCATAAGTAATAAATCTTGAATAATAATAATAATAATAATAATAATAACCTTGCTAATTTCATTAAGTATATATATAAAAATCTGTTTTCTTTCAGAAATTTTTTCTTTCAATTTGTTTGATTTTCATACCAATAACTATTTAGAATTATGAATAACTATTTAGAAAAATTAAAGGTTTCTGGTTTGCTGAACAAATGCATTTAGCCTTGTAATTAATTTTATCAATTTCCTTTACTAAAAAAAAATCCTTTTTCTGATACAAGAGCAAGAGTAACACAGAACAGAAAATATTTCATTTTTTTCAAACTTATTAGTTTTTTCTGCCAAAACAATATTTCTTGCTGACACATAATTCACTGGATATCTATTTATTATGTATTCCAACATTTTAAAACAAGCTACTGACAGTTTTACTTGAAAAATATTTAATTTTATCAGATATTTTTTTCTAGAATGCAAAGTTTTCAATAATTTCTTAATTCTTGCATCTTTATCAATTGTAGAACATGATTTGCATGAATACATAAAATTATCCTTAAAACATTTTTTATCCTTAACATTAAAAAAAATTTCTGTCTATCTAAACAAATAAAAGGTAAGAAAAGTCTATTAAATAAATGAAAGATATATATTTTCTCCTTATTATCAGTATTTCTATAAACTGAGATAAAACAAACTTCAAATTTATTGAAATCCATCTTTTCAGAGATGAAAGATCAGACATTGCAAAGAAAATGCAATTATATAATCACATAAATCTGGCATGGTTCTGTAATGTGGTGAAATTTTATTTTATACTTTTTTTCTTTCTTAAAAAGAAACAAACACTTTGAAGGTAAGAAATTTTTATCCACCCTGAATAATCAATAATCTTTTTATAAATCATGAAAAAAAATGAAATATATTACAGATCTTACAAAAATGTATTGAATAGACTTTAGTAAATATAAGAATCAATAGAATATCAGAATCAATTTTCCTTTTCTAAAATTACAGCTTTAGAATTAACTCTATTATTTTTGCATTAATTTTCAAATGATATTTTAACTTTAAAATTGCAAATGTTAATAACCTGTATTCATACAAATAAGAAATAACAATTGAAATTGAAATTATCATAGCTTTAATTTTTATAAAATTATTAATACTTTATGATAGTCCAATGAAGAAGAAAAAGTTCCCAGGGGATTGCGGCAAACAGTTTGGGAACTATTGTCTTAAATATAAACTGCTGCTTCCACTTAGCATGCAGCTCCTTGGAAATCATTTGAGCAAAAAACTCAAATATTTGTGGAGGGGAGGAAAAGATTATGATTTCTTAGCAACATACTATAGGAGGCTATTATAAATTTAAGGGAAGAAAATAACTGCTAAAATTTAAATCTACAGGGGATTATTATTATTATTTTCATTTTAGAAATATCTGAAATTCTGAGATTAGGTAAGCAAGATGTCTAATTATTAGAAGGTGGGGACTTTTTAAATAGTGATTTAGGGGTACTCACTATTGATACTTTTGTTAAAATTTTACAAAAAGAAATGTGTTTACAAGTAAATATTGAAAATATATCTTTAAAAATATTGCAATAGTGTGCCTTAAAAAATATAAATTTGGAATTAACTTCAACTTATTTTTCCATGGTTTGCACATGGAGAATTTAAGGGAACATGTCTGTTCAACCAAAACACAAGAGTAAAAGTATGTGAAACTTTTCACTTAATGTTTTTTTTTTTTTTATTAAGACGTTCCTACAGGGATTTCTTTGATGACATAAGTCAATTCAGGGAAAAGAATCATGGGTATCTTTTAAAAGACATGCTGCAGACATTTGCAATTTTTATTCTTTGCTTAGAGCATGATAACTGCTGTTGTTATGAACTTTTTAAAGTGCATGTTAGAAATAACTGAATTAAGAAAAATGGGATTAAGATCAGGAAATCAGAGCAAAATTTTTAATAAAAGTAATATTGGCTAATTAAAGATTTTTTTTGAAAAATAGGAAATTAATTATGATATAAATTAAATTAAAAGATATTGTATATAAATTTCTGACAAATAGTTACACCAAATTGCTAAATACCTGAAAAGCTGTCTGAATATCACCACATTTTCCAAAAGCTTTGATCATTGAATTGTAAGTAATTTGATTTAGTTTCCAGTTTTTAGTTTTGATTTTCTCTCTCAGTAATTTAGCTTTACTTATCCCATAATCTGGGAATGGAGTTTCAGCACAAGAGTTGAAAAGTCCAGTTAATGTAGCACAAGTTGGTTGGAAACCTCGATCAGTCATCTAAATGAAGAAACAAAAGAAAAAAATATCATGAAGTCCTTAGGAAAAGAATTATAATCTTTTAAAATTGATGCTTTGAGACTGTACTAACATATTGGAGCATTTATAAAATAATCAATATAATGATAATCTCTTTTAAATTTATAAATGGAAAAAAAATATTTACTTAGTAAATATTATTATTAATATATACTTAGTGGCTAATGTATTCTGTCAAGAATTTCTAGATGAAGAATATGATGCATAAAATCTATTTGACCTAAATTCAAATCCTTTACTAAAATAATTCAATTTTCAATTTCAAAAAAATTTTAATCTTGCTATTTAGCTTTAATATAAGCTAAAAATAATTCATGCCAACCATACATAAAAAATAGTACAGTAGAAACAAGAAAAATATATTGCACCAACTTCAAGATGCAAGATTGCTACACTTAGTATATATTTTGGTAATTGAGGCACTAATAAGTATCAATATTTGCATGTGATAATGAATATTACTTCAAACTCTATACTTCATATAGTTTGTATTTTGTGTCATTTTTTGAACTAGCAAAAAAGAAAAGAACAACTTAATAAATAAAACAGTAAAAGAAAATCTTAATGATTAATAACAAATTACCTGTCGTAGTAGCTTAAAGGCCATGTCTGTATAACCAAATTTTCCACACGCTCCAATCATGAATGTATAATGGGCATGAAGAGGAGCAACATAGTTCCTTTTCATATCAATGAATAATTCCAATGCTTCTTTCAGCTGAATAAAATTATATAAAGAAGAAAAATAAGCTTAATATTCAAACTATTGCAAGTTCAACAATTTGAATAATTATAATTAACAGCTAAAATACAATTATAATAGATTGAGAGCTTTTATTTTTTTATGTTCTTTAATGATACCACAATAATAAAAAAATATTTTTTATGCATTCCCATAATTAAAGACTACAAGACTAGGAAATTTGAAACAATTGAGAAACATGTTTCAGAAATATTTTGAAAAAAAAATAATTAATAAATAGAAAACTCTTTAAAAAACTTCTGTTGTTGTTGAGAATACAAATAATTATTTAAAAACTATGAAATTTTGATTTTCAATTTTAAAAATTTAATGATTTGATGCATAGATGTCAGTTTCACTGTAATTTGATAAAACCGTATCTATTGAAATACAAATATTTCCAACAAACAGTAAAGATTTATGAAAAGAGGAGAAAATAAATTAACACCAAAAATAGGAGGTAAAATGAACTCAGAAATGGCAGTAAATGGCAGAATAATAAAAATTAAAGAAAAAATATGTTAATTCAAAAACAAAATAGCATTTAAAAAATGTCAGAAATAATCTATTACAAAAAGAGAAAAAAAAAGTAGTTATTTTTTGCTTTAATAACACCTTAAGAAATATTTTTTTCTTCTTGCATTTAAATTTCATACATTTTATAGGCAAAACTTTATTTCATGCATTAAGTAATAATTTAATGTGACACATACTAGATAATCAAATACAATGCATTTAACTTATCATTTACTGGTTACATATATCATGTCATTTTCTAAAGCCATATGAAATCCCAATATCAAATTTTATTTGTACCAACAACAATTACACAGCTGATCTTTAGCTGAACTGTGTCTCAAATTTATGGTCTTCTAATATTGGAATATACTACTGCTACATCTGGATGTTTGAATTCAATTCATATGACATTAGAGACATATGATAAAGATTACTTTGAATGCCTTCAGATAATCTTATATTAATCTGTAAACATTCAGCATCATATTAATATAATATTTACATTTCATTTCTTAGGTAAATCAAATATATACCATTGCCTCTCCTTTTTTGCTTTATTTAACAAGTCAAAAAGCATCTCAAAATCTCAAATAGTATTCTGAATAATACACATCATTTATTCATTATATTATGAATTTTTTCACCCTTTTCAATGTAATGCAATGGAATCGATGGTAATTCACTATATATTAAAAATATTTTAATATAAATCTATAATTAACAACAATAATTTCAACTGATTTTTCAAGTACTTTTAAAAATGTTTAGTATTTCATTATCTTAATCATGAAATTTGCAACATATTTTTTTTTAATTTACTGAAGTCTACAGTAGTAGATAAAATTGAGAAAAAATTTGGAAAAGTGTATCTTTGAAATTTGTTGGCAGATGACAATTTTATTAAGAGAAATACCATAAAGTTGAAAGTCATTTTCAAAGTAACTTAACTAAGCAAAATTTAATAAATTCAATAAAATAATTTTTACAATGCACATTTACATTGGAGTTGTAGTTATAAGAAAGAAAAAAAAGAAACATAGAAATAATGAATTATACAAAAATTCTCACTTATGGAGTTAAATTTAATTGGGGAACTTTCAGCATCAATTATGCCTTCCAACACCGTTTCATTGAATTCACCAAAGCTTTTTAGTTTCACAGCTGCTATCAAGCAATTTCACGGCTGGTTTATTCCTCCAATTAGCTGGGTTATACTTTTGAATTGCTTCTATGTAACAAATTTCTTTAGTTTACTTCACAGATTTTCATTTGGGGTAAAATCTGGACTTTTTCTAGGATATACCGATAGTGAAATAAGATTACCTCGAAACCAGTTTTTACATACACTAACAACAGCTGAATCCTCTAGAAAAATAAATTCTTCGTTATCCAGAAAAAGATCAGATACAGAATTTTGGAATAAGTATTTCATTTATGTACTTTTGGATATTTGTAATACCATTAATCACACAAATTCTGCCCAAGCCTTTTGCTGTTATACATCCTAAAATCTGAACACTAATGTGGAGTTTAAAAGTAGGTATAAAGGAATAAGTATGGAAATCTTCTTCACATGCATTTTATACCATGACTCCAAATCACAGTCCCATTGTTTTACTGTTCATTTAATAAGAGGTTTTGCAGTTTAATCTTTTCTATCATTGTTTTGGATTGAAAAATGACTATTTTTATAGAATTCCTACATTTAGACAAGATGAGATAAATTTCAATAATCTGCAGCAGTTGATCCTTGCATTCACTTTCGGATTGCATCGCACCATTTCACTTTATATACTCCCATATGATTTTCTTCTACCAAGTTTAGATGGTCTTTTAATTATTTTACTATCACTTGGTGTTGTGCACCTTTTCATGCCAATTTGGTTTTTGTAATGACTGAGTTTTCTTACACTTCTTCAAAAATTTAGAAACACTTTTAGTTAGATTTCTATCAAATTTCATTATAATTAACACATGGTTCATGCAAGCTTTACATTATGTTTCAGATGACAAGTCAAATCATTGTGCGATTTCTTTTATTTTCTATGTTTTGACAATTCACAAAAAAGAATAATATAACAAAAGTAACTAGCTTAAAAGCAATTAGAAAGGGGGGGAATAGAGAAACAACCCTCTCCAAAATATGGAATCAAAAGTTGAATTCTTCAAATAACAAGACACCATCTTTTTAATATTTGTCTTATCTATCTAAACAGTCAGCCTCACTTGACTGCATTCAAATGAAGAAAAGTTGTCGTAATAGCTTAAGCAAAATGTGCTGTTTTCACCGGTTATTTTGATATAATTAAAAAAAATAATTGAACATAATTTATTGCATTATATTCTTGACTAAATTATCATTAAAATAATATTCTACTTTAAGGTATTATTGCAAATACCATTGCTGACATGAGTCATTAAATCTCCAAAATACAATTTTTCAAAAATATAATCACTATTATATGACTTAAATTCTTTAGTAATGAAATAAAATATTATATAATTTTTCATCTTGCAAGAAGGATATTTGATTGCAAAATCAATACAATTTTGTGTATCATATGGTAATATAAATTGATCCAACAGAATTTTAACTTTAGCAATATGTTCTTTTGATTACTTTTTAACTTTGAATATGAAATGTTTATCAGGATGCTGATTGAAATTAATTCACCAAAAATAAATAGGAATAACAGCGTAAGTTTACAAACAGAAACAAATAATAAAGCTTCTAAAGTTTAAATCTTATAAAAACATACACATTATCTTGATGGGTCTCTTATCTCTTCCCAATTTTGTGCTTAATTTTGTGGTGTGGTGAAGAGAATTGAGTGTGCATTTTTTTACCATATTCTTTTAACTGATTGGTTCAAATATCTAACACATATTTTAGTGTCAAGATCACTTTCCAAATTCCATGCATCTAAATCAATGCATTTTTTAAAATTATTGTATTCATAGTCCTAAATTACAAATAGAGAGACTATCCATACAAAAATTTTATCTAAAATTTGATATGTATGTATAACTTTCGACTAAAATTTATTTTAAAAATTTATTTAATGAAAAGACAAGGCTGATGGATAATCAGTCTTCAGAGGGATTTTACTCAAGAATTTTATATAGATCTTCATATCAAATGTTAAAGCCATGTAAATAATTTATGCATCAAATTTGTTTTATTTGATGAAAGCATTCTTATATACTAAAAGATGAATAGATAGACATCCTATCGATGAATTTATATATAAAATTTGACAAAAAAGTCTTTAATTATGTACCAAATTTCATTTATCAAATAAAGGAATGCAGAAATTCTATTAAAATTTCTGCATTTTCATAAACAGATATAACTCCAAATATGTTTTTGTTTTTTTTCTTTCTGAATTTAGAAAAGTTTCAAAACCTGGGGATTTCTCAAAATATTGAAGTTTATATTTCTGATGAATAATTTCTCAGCCTATATGAGAATATAAAATGTTGATATGAATGAAACATGTAAACAAATAATATTTTTGTATACATATTATATAAATGCTTACAATACATTATTTCATAACAAAGATTTCCATTCCAGCAGCAAATATATATAAATAAAAGAAAGTTAATGTGAAATATAAAGCTTGTAAATGAAATATATATGTAACATTTACATCAAATTGCTCAGTTTTCCTACACAGAATGAGGACTGGTAGAAAAAATAGATAATTTAAAGTATTACATAGCTACAAATGCTTTATACTGATGTACTAATACAATTGCATATTAATAATGTGCAATCATGCATTAAAATTAACACCTAATATCTCTTTTCATGAAAATGTTGCATGACAAAAATATAACTTGATTATCTTCCTAATATAATACAGACAAAAAAACTATTTATATTGTTAAATTTAATAAAATAACTAATTCCTCCAACTATACCTTTTTCTCCATTACTAATCCTTTCATTTTATCTAAGTACACATGAGGATCTCTATAATGCTTGCTGATATTTCGTACAAATGTACTATTATCACTTTGATCATTGTCTAAGATAGGTTCTTCGTTTATATCTGGATACCAAACAGGATGTTTATTTGACAAATTACCGAATACATCAGGATCATTACATTTATCAAATTTTGGCTTAGTTTTTATTTTGATGATTCTAACGTCCCTTTTATCTGTACTAGATTTTGATCCGACATTCTTTTTCGAACGCTCAAGGCGTTTTTGCAACGATCCAAATGTATCTTCACTGTCCTCATTTGAAAAATCTGATTTGGAATTAGATGCTATTTCTTCGGCAGAAGTAAGAGTGCTATAATTAAGTGTTAACAGGTTACAATATCGTTGTTCTGAGTGGAGTTCTCCAATTTCATGGGATCGTATCAGCCGATTAATTACATTTCCACAATTACGACGCAAAAAAAACATTGTAAATTTGATTTATAATTAATAGGATATCAATATAAACTTTAAAATCAGCAGTAAATAAAAGAATAGGAAGTTTAGCGGATCAAAATTAAATTTATCAGTTGACAATTATTTAATCGCATGATTTCAATCGCTTTGTTTATTTACAAAAGAGCGAGTACTATTCAGTTCAGTTCAGAAGATGTTGCCGTCAAAATCAACATTCTTAAAACCATTGTCGCGCTTGAGCTATATAATGTAGTTTCGTATAGTGTGGCGAGGTGGTCGGCTGTATACAAGAAGAAATCTTTACATACTTTAATTGACAATATACAGATAATAAAATTCTGAATTTCTTTTCAAAACAAGAATGTTTAATAGATTACCTTAGATAAAATCCAAACATTGCATAGTTTTAATTTTTTCGAAGTAGTATTTTAATACTTCTCTTGTTATGAACATAAAAGATCAATTTCAGTTAAAATACAGGAAAACAAAGATATTGGATTATTTATTAGTCTACTTAATGCTAACTTCCCCATCTCGAAATCATCACAACTGAGTCCAAAAAAAAGTTGATCAGAATGTAATCATCCGTTTCCGGATGATCAAAAAAATGGGGCAAACCAAAGGAAATTTGACAACCGGTTTGGTCTGAAGAATACCGATTTGACCACTGGGCAGGGAATAATCATCATCTTTTGTTTACCTACGGTTAGTGAATGCGGTTATAAAAGACCGTATATTACGGTCTTTTATATATAGTTGGAACTGCTATAAATAAAACAAAAGGATGTAGTCCACAGGCAATCATCTTCATTCAAACCATAAATGAAACCACATTTTGATTTTGAAAGCGGAAGTGATGACCTAATTGCATCAAGATCAGGTGTTTTTCGCTTATGTGGTATGGAAGATTGGAATGAAAAGTACAGGCTTTTGTATCATCCTTCTTAAGAATTTATAACATCATTTTCTAAATACCCTCTACACAAATTCAAGATAGAACTTTATGATAATTAATAAAGTTAATAAATTAGCAATAATTTTGATTTTCGAAACATATAAAGGATTTATGCCAAAACGACATTTAACAATTGTATCTTAGAAATTAGGAGCAGATTAGGCTCAATGAAATATTATCCCAATAATATTTTGCCATTTCCTTTGTGAAGCTAAATATTTTTCAAATAAAATGTGGTCTTGTTTCGTGGAAAAGCCTTTTTGCTTTTTTCATACTCATTACTTTACAACAATGATTTTAAAATTTAAAAAAAAAATTGATAACCATTCTGTTTCTAACACACCGAACAATTTAATCTTCTTAGTTTTAATATATATATATTTGATAATCCGAAGGAAAATCGCCTATAACTTCTAAGTTTAGTTTAGTTTAGTTATATTAACGTCCCGTTTGAAGCAACGCTAGGACTATTTTGGGACGGACCTCGTAATTTTGAACCGCGGTCAGATGACGAGGACGACACCTGAGCTGACACTCCCCTATCCACACCATACCAGTGGGAGGACCCTATAACTTTTAAAGCTGTACATTTTGCGTTAATGTTTAAATTTAATGCCTAAAAGAGAATGTAACTGTTTGCACACCCTCGGAAGCTCGAATTTTTTTCAAAATGTCAAATTCTGGAATTCCTAGGGGAATTCTGATCTCGAATTCATGCAGGATATCAAACAGCATCGTTTTGATGGCTTACGATATCATATACTAAAAGGGAACGAACGTGACAGGCCAAATTATCAATATGTTGGTTAAAGGCACATTTTGAGGAATTTCTGAAGTTGTATGGATAAAATAAGAGAGAGGACACATGTTTGTAGTCACTTAATCAAGTTTCTCTGAGCTTGGTATTTTAGTCTGAATGCTTGCAAGAACACTTTCTATTATAATGGGTTTCATGGCACAACTTTGATCGAAACATAATGTACTGAAATTGTTCCCCAAAGCAACTCTTTTAGGATAAAATGTCCAACATCGTTACAGTGTATGTAGCGTAACTCTATGATACTCGATATTTCAGATAATTTTACTGGGTTGACATTTACTGGGTCTGTTTTGGCTAAGTTAATTTAAAACCGTACTGAACAAACAAGGATTTGTCATATAACATTTAATCACAACACAACGTACACCAAGAAGTTTTTAGTACGTACAGGTAGTGAAAATGAAACAGCTGATGTCTCTGATTGGTTTGCTAGAGGATGCCATTCGCAACATCCTCCCCCTACCCTTTTTTTGATGTGTTGAATAGCTACTCAGAAACATCAACTGAAGTCACCAAGTTCAATCTCTTGGGTTTTCTATTGGCTCTGAATAACTCAGGATGGTCAACCTCCAAAAAATCTGAATTAGGAGAGTTCACAGACGATGCAATTAAATCAACATTTTTGAGCGGTAAACTAGTCAAGTCATTTCTACTAACATCAAGTGGAAACACACTTTGGAATGGACGAAGTAGAGTACTAGACCGAGTCTTTAATTTTACTGTTCTCAGAAGGTCATCCTTTCCCGGAATTAATTCTATTACCCGAGCTAAAGGCCACTGAAGACACTTTTTTAATAATATTCCCCCTTATATTTGATGACTGAAGATCTTGCTCCTAAACCATGGTCTCTTTTTGATTACTTTGGCAATTTATAACATTTCCGATACTTGAAATTTTCAAAATTTTTCAAAAGTAATTTATATATTTTAATATGTATGTAAATATATTTTACTAAAATTATAACAAAGTGCAATTTTACATGTCATAGATAGCTTAATTATGAGTTAAATGTAATTCATCCTTGAACCGATCTTTGAATTTTTGTGTACTTTATTTTATTTCATACAAAATATTTCAACTTTGTCACAGGGTGCTTGAAATATTATTAAATGTTGTAAATACTAACAGATAAATTTATTGATGTGTGTAAAGTAATTCTACGTTTATATATTAACTTAATTATCAAGTCTTTTGAATTATTAATTTGTGTTAATAAAAGATTTATTTCAATACTCAGTTTCTATATACTGTTTAAAGGCAAAATGTAATGTGTAAGTTTTATATTATAATTTGTATATGTATATTCTTTTTCGCTGTATTAAACGATTTGTACACATTTTATATTTTTTTAAAGTAAGATAAGAACCACTTTTGATATATATTTCTCTGATGGATTAAAAGTTTCACACTAAAAATTACTTGTTTTTTTTATTTGGGCGTATTTTGATTATTAAGATTAGAATGGAGAAAATTCTCTGTATAAATTTAGCATAAAACTTCTAAACTGATTTCATAAAATTTGAATTTAAAATATTTTTTTGAAATACTCTTTGTTGATTTTATAGTCAAGGGTTATTATAATATAACGATCATTGTGAAGTTATTTATAATGTTTAAAATGATATAAATTGCAAAATACTTAATGTATTTGCCCTGGCTGACCTTTTGTGTAGGTATGTCCCTGAGTTTAGGAAACAGATCAGATAAGAAAGTAAAATTACAATACAGTGAAATTTATAAGATAGAAAAAACCATAAATTTACATTTTTCATAGTGCCATGATGTCATTCCTTTAGAAAATGTCATATACACGACAAAATGAACTTAAAAAGACAATTAAAATAAACGACTCTAATGTCAAATAGTTTGGCTGAAATATAAACATGCAATTGTAAAAAACGATTTATCTGAAATCAAATATAACTAATACTCTCGGCGAACAAGTTGATCGTCTGAGATGACTAATCTATACTCATATAAAGCTCAATGTGTGTGTGTTGGCGCTTTACAGACCAGACTGTTTGACCTACAGCTACAAAATTTGGTACATGTATACCTTGGAGGTCGGAAATGTGCCCCTGTGATTCCTTTTTTTGAATTTTTAATTAGAATTTTAATTATTAATTAAAAACTAACTTTCCCGCCAAAAATTCTTTTGATTTTCTTCACCGCCAAATAAGTAAGGCTTCAGTTTTTTCCCCCAACAGTAATGAGGCTAGGCTTAACATTTTTCGGCGGATTATTTCAAATGATTCTGTTTATTTTCTTAATGTTTGATGCATTTAAAATTAAACATTGTTAATTAATCGATATTTCAGATTCATTCTGAAGTACTTTTGAATTAAAATAAAACAGAATAAAGGAAAATAAAAATTTCTAATTCTCGTAGCTTTACCCCAACTGGCGTAGAAAAATTCACGGATTTGCGCTATCGTAACTGGCGTTGAAAATTCACGCATGCGCATTGTGTTCTGATTTTTCACAATTATTATCAACGGATGAGGACTAGATTTTAATTACTTTTAGGTTAGTTGTATGCTTTTGTAATTAAATTGTATTTATTTTATATATTTTTTGTATATGTTTATAGCTTTAAGTACATCATTTTTTAAGTAGTTTAACCTGTTTTCTACCGATTATTTTAAACGGTTCGTTTTATTTTCTTAGTGTTTGATGCATTTAAAATTAAACATTGTTAATTAATCGATCTGCTTATGATAAATCTGAGAAAATTTTGTTGAAAAATTCTTGAGATATTACATAAATCAAGAAAGATATTTTTTAGTGCCCATAAAGTTTAAATGCTCAGTGACTCTGTTTTCAGTAATCATATTATTACAAAATGCTTTGTTTCAGTAAAAAATATTATTATATTAATTGCAGATTAATCCTTTCCACTTTAATTTAAAGCATAAATTCTACGGGAGCTAACAGAAAATTAGAGAGATACATATTACGTTATGACTGAAGGTCTTTATAATATTATGAGGGATTCATATGATAATCAAAATTTGAAGTTTTAAAATATTTTGATGAAGAAGCTCTTAAAGTAGGAAATGCATAAAATATTTAGTTATTAAATTTTAACGAACATTAAGATTGGCGAACCGGCTGGTCGCCAAAGGCGGCTAGTACTTATATAAAGCCCAATGTTTGTGTGTTGGCGCTCTATAGGTCAGACCGCTCGACCTACAGCTACCAAATTTGGCACATGCATACCTTGGAGGTCGGGAATGTGCAACTGGGGTCCTTTTTTTAAAATGTTTAATTAGAATTTTAATTATTAATTAAAAACTTGCCCGTCAAAAATTTTTTTTTCATTTCCCCACCGGCAAGTGAATAAGGCTTCAGTTTTTTTTTTTTTTTTTTTTTCCCTCCACGCTAAAGAGGATATGCTTAAGAAATTTTCCGCAGATTATTTCAAAGGATTCTGTTTATATTCTTAAGGTTTGATGCATTTAAAGTTAAAAATTGTTAATTAATCGATCTTTCAGATTCATTCTGAAATACTTTTGAATTAAAATAAAACAGAATGAAGGAAATTAAAAATTTCTAATCTGCATAGCGTTACCCCAACTGGCGTAGAAAATTCACGCATGCGCACTGTGTTCTGATTGTTGACAACGGATACGGACTTGGTTTTGAAGGCTTAATATGTTTTCGACGGATTATTTCAAACGATTCTGTTTATTTTCTTAGTGTTTGGTGCATTTGAAACTAAACATTGCTAATTAATCGATCTGTTCATGATGAATCTGAGAAAATTTTGTTGAAAACTTCTTGATATTATATAAATTAAGAAAAATATTCTGTAGTGCCCATAAGTTTTAAATACTCATCGACTCTGTTTTCAGTACTCATATTTAAAAAAAATGCTTCGTTTCAGTAAAAAAAAAAAAAAATATAAAGCATAAATTCTACAGGAGCTAATAGAAAATTAGAGATATACATATTACATTATGGCTGAAAGCCTTTATAATATCATGAGTGAATTATATGACTATTAAAATTTGAAGTTTTAAAATATTTTAATGAAAAAGCAATTAAAATGGGAGTTCTATAAAATATTTAATTATTATAATTTTAACGTGCATTAAGATTGGCGACCCGGCTGGTCGCCAAAGGCGGCTAGTAATAATAAAAATAAAGATGAACTTAATCCAATCATTAGTTAAAATGAGTTACATCACTGCCAAATAATACGAAATAAAAATTAGGACAATGCACAAAAATTAAATTTATATTATATATATTAAGTTTTAAGGTGACAGAAAAATTGTTTTTGTACAATAACTTTTCATAATTAAATGCAGAAAAACACTAACATTTTGAAAATGTTTAATTACTTGCAGTTCTAGTTAAACGTGTGAAGGGGTATCGCTCCGATGCGATCTCTCTGTAAGGCACTAACACACACATTTTTACTCTTTCGTATACGTAATAGTATAGAGAAAGTATAGTAATCGTCAAAAGAGATTTTAATGAATTTCCATGTTTTAGACCTCCACGAGTTCGAAAAACACATTTTTGTAAAATGTCTATCTGTGACAAAAATAACTAAAAAAAAAAAATGCGTTAAGCTAGACAGACGGTTGAAATTTGATATACGGTCTTTACTCAAATTTGCAAATTTCTAACAAAGTTTCAATAAAATCTATCCAGAGGAATTCCGCCTGTTCGAATATAAGTTAACACGATAATTACAAAACGATGAGAGCTAGATGGATAAGATTCGGTACACAGACTTAACTTGAATGAAGATACTTGTCGAGTTTTGAACCAAATCCAACTATGGGTTGACTGATGGTCGGTTTGTACTTTCATAAACATGTAAATGCGATAATTCAAAAACGCAAAGACTAAAATGTATCAAATTTGTAATATGATTTTGAGACGATAAGTGCAATGTTATGTCAAATTTTTGTTTCAATCGGCTGAGATAAACGCGTCTAAAATACAAATTCGACTTTTGGTTACTATTAAGGCATGCCAGGATTAATTACTAATAACTCGCCAAGGATGACACGACAGATTCAGTAAAAATGCTAAATTCACGGCAAAAAGTAATCTCGTATTTATTGTATACCAATGGCACGTAAAGCATTTACATCTGCCAGGATAAGTTTATTAGATAGTTATGTGAGAAAGTATTCGGGAGATCATTGCCGCTAGTAAACCTACACTTAAATTTAAAAATGAAAAACGACTAGAATGAATGAAATGTATACATACATATTTTTTTCCAGTTTATTATAGCTGCTCCTCTGTTCATTCAAGATTTCAGTATCTGATTACTACACAAATCAAATGATTTCTGAATGTAATAAATTTTGTAACTTCCTTGTTGACATTCTTTCGGCCATATTACTCGAAATTAAGTATTTTGAAATCTTACAGAGGCAAGAGGAGCAGATAAAATAGGCAGCTGTCTAGGGATCTCAAAACTTTCCCCAAACCACCTCTCCGCTCATTTCAGAGCAAGAATTTTGTGTTATTTTATTTACAACGGGTATGTAATTACGTTTATTGAAATTAAAGTAATTTATCATTTAAATGTTGATAAATGTTATTTTCATGCTTCCGAATTAGCTTATAATTAGTCCAAATATTTTCTCGATTGTTTGACTAACTCACAAGTCAAGAATTAGAATATATAACTAAACTCAATGGCACTACAGCTCATGTGGACCATGGCCTACAGTGCCCATATCTGTTTTCTTGAACTAAGGCCCTGGGGTACAAAGGCATATGTCTCGGTTAGGTGCTCAGCCTCGTGTGAAATCCCCAGTGTTTAGTTCTCAAGCATGCTTGGTCCTCAGTTTATCAATCCACTGAAGAGATAAAAGACTGAGTCGATCTTATCCAGTTTGTGGATCGAACCTCGGACCTGTGAGTTGGGAAGGGCCACTACGTCACAGGGCTTCTATTAGAATATCTAGATTTCATTTAAAAGTTTTGTAATTTTTTCAATCATTTTCCTCAATATTAAATGATTTACCTTTTTTTATGCACAAGATATCGATACCCTCCTTGAAGGTGGTTCACATTTAAATATTTTGCTATTTCAGTTTCTATTATATCTGCCACTTAAAAACTGCCTATACAGAAATTAAGTAAAAATCAATAAAAAAATTGGCATTGACAATTAAATGGAGTTTTCAACAGAGATTTATTTGATCATATACAGTGGCTATACATTGTTACGTCTGAATTTACAGAAAAATATCTCCCATGATTAGGAATGAACTGACAGTTTTGTACAACACTAAATTTCCGAATCCAATCGAGTATAAATGAACATTTTTTTTATTGTCTTTTCAGCACAAATTATTTGTATATAACAAATTTGGAAATTCTCATTTTGTGTATTTTCATCACACAGATACACATACTTAAAAAAAACTTTTATCACTTTTTTTATACTCCCCCCCCCCCTTCAAATATATGTGCAAAGACCACATTCAGCATCACTGGGATTCATACTCGTCACATAAATGGATAATCCTAGTGGTAAATGATTTAATTAAATGGAATCTTTGACAATATTAGAAAATTAAAATAAATAAAGATTATTAGAACTGATATCTAAAGAATATATGAATTACAAAAGTTGTAAGTTTTACCACATCATAGTTTGAGTATTTTTTTAATAAAAAGATTTTAAAAAATAAATATAAAAATTATGATATAGATAAAATAACAAGGCTAAATCTAGAGAGCAAATTATAGCAATTTGAATAGGCTATACCTTTTAGTTCCTGATTAAAAATCTCTGCTTCCCTTGATTGTAATTGAAAAAGTTTACTTTTTAAATTCAGGTTTTCAATAAAAACAATTATCAATAAATGGCATGGTTTTTCACATTTTTCTCTTTTGTAGCTTTAAGATTTGAGTGAAAGAGGATTTTTGATGAATCCAAGAAAATAAATAGTTCGTAAAACTCTTCAAGAGAATTCTCCCCTTTAATGAATGGCATAACAAAACTAAGATTGACATTGTACACATCAGAATATCTTAAAAGATTCATACAGACTTGGGAAGAAAAAAATTCAAATAGACTCAAAATTTTGTGGACAAAATAACTAAGCACAAAGCATGTGCAATAGCATTCTAATTATGAGGAAATAACTTTTTATATGTCCAAAAATTTAAACCATTGATTTGAAAAGAAACTTAAACATATAATTGGAACTAAAAATACTATTAAAATAAGTTTTTTTTAAAACTTTTCTTTCTTAAATAATAAAAAATAACTGCATTTTGTAAAATATGCTTCAACTTTGTTACAAGCAGATTAAAATTTTTAATGCTCCATTTTGTACTCTTTAAATAGACTTTTTCCAAATGACAATAAAAATGCATAATGCATTGATTACTGATTTTGCATAAATTCAGCACCAAGATAGTCAATCAATAATTTTATTCATGAAAAATGGAAGTATTCTAAATTTTCTAGTAAATTTTCTAATAGCATTCTTATATCATCACACGCTGAATTTTAAAGTTGATACTGTTGAGGAAGGAAACTATACCATACATACATGAAAAATAAAAGTAACTTGATACTTCAATTCTTTTTAGAATGACAACTATCATTTGAGTTTTATTTTTGTCAGCAAGATATGAATTGGAATTCATTTTCATATATATTTATATACAATTAAGAATGTTAAAAGCTACTTTCCTGTTCCATTCTTTTATTAGATTAAATATGATAAACCAGAACTAAATATACAAAAATAAATTCTGTTTAAATTCAAAAAAATATTTATTAATAGTCAATCTAAAATATCACTTTACAAACAAAATATTAGACTAAAAATAAATCACAATTAAAAAAAAATTAATTACGATTCATTTTTATTTTTAATATTTTTTCTATCTTTAACTATTTACTTTTTTTCTTTCATCATTTTTTTTTACTGCTACAATTTCTACATATTTATCAGCAGATTTAGAATGCTCATCAATGCATTTCTCTAAATATCTTTTTTATTTAAATTTCATCCTGTTTATCAAGTATTTTTTGTTTGTTTGATTGTTTAGCTATTTCGACAGTCCTCACCTCCCTTTTCCTTCTTGTGGCATTTGTGCTAGGATCATATTGTTGTTATGCCATCACTGATGAAGCAAGTAATTCTTTATTCATGTTTTTAATATCACAATCTAGATTACTCATATAGTCACAAATAATTCTTAGCACTATATAAGACCTTTCTTTTATATTTCTTTTCAATACTTTTATTTACACTAAATCTCATTTCCACAATTCCTTTGTCCATGGCTTAACAAAAGGCGTTTTTGAATACAAGGCCGTTTTGGAAGAGAAAATCCTGTAGGTGCAATTTTTCACTATCAAAATTTTAAAAATGTGGAGCCGTTTTAAAAATTGTTCTATTTACAAAATCAATAAAATCATCTTAAATTTCATCACAGGCAGAGATTTTTAAATAATTCAGATCTAAAAGACTATTTAGACAGAATTCCATTTTCCAAAGGCAACTATGTTTGTCATTTATGAGATTTTTTTTTTTTTTTTTTAGAATTGAGCTTAACAAATATCTTACTAAGCTGAAAATAATAGAGATGACAACAAATATTATTTTGATTATAGAAAATTTTAAATCTCAGCATAAGTTTAATATTTGATCATCAAAAACATTTTTTAAAGAATACAATACTCGAATTTTTCTAGCTGCAAAACCAAAATTTTCTGTTAGCAGATATTTCCAATACTTTCAAATTTACTTAAATTTACTTTTATTATTGATGCCTTTTAAAATTTTAGGTTACAGAAACTTTCAATCACCAGAAACTTTTTGGATTGTGAAAATTCAAGAAGTTTTTATGGAGTGCTGTGTTAATTAAATTTAAGCATCTTGAAAATTGATTTCTTTTTTAAGAACTCTATGCAAACTCCACTTAAATACTTCTTGGAGTACTTGCAGATTAAGTAACTACTTGAATAACAGAGAATAATTGGAGAGAGAAATATTTAAATCTCATTATATTAATGTAAGCATATTTAAACACAAATTTTATTGGAAAACACTTAGCCATGTTGGCAAAGTAATGAATTTTAACCTTGATTTGACTCTCAAGCACAATAAGAATTGTCATTTTAATTCAAATATATATGTTTAAAACTCCACACATTTCTACTCTGTGGATAATTATTGTTAAAAACTCTGGATAATTATCATAAAATATTTCTGATATACATAAATGCTGAGTTTTATGAACTTTCTATTATGCTATAATTTGTTTCAAGTTAACATATTAGTTTATTGCTAATTATATTCTATGATTTCTTGCATCTTCTTTAAAATATAACTTTTCATGTCAAATTTTCCTTAAATATCAATAATTCATTTAATGATTAATTTGATTTAAGATGAGATTATGCTATCTTCTTAGAAATTCTCTAAATTTCTCAAAATTTAAAATAATTCTAGGGTCATTTTCTGGAAATCATTGATTGGGATTTATAGTCATCTACTGTCTGTAAGCTTTTAAGATTTAAGGAAGATTTGAAGAAAACTTGTAATGTCCCTAATGTTTCCTATACAAGCTCTGCAGAACACCAAATGAATTAAAAGAAAAACACTTACCTTCTTCTCAAATAGAATTCCTATTTTAAAAGTTTAGTTTGCGATTTTATTTACTCATAATCTAGATTAAAATTTTTTAGCAAGCATTCATAAGTAAAATCTGATACAAAACTAAATTGCATAAAAAGCATGCAAAACTATAGAATGAAGAGAAATATTATATATCAAGCACTTAGCTATAACTTTTACAAACATTTAACACGAAATAAAAATTGTCCTTTAAAAAATTACTTGCATAAAAAAACTTAATTTAAAAAATTGTCTGGATTACCAATTGCTTTTCATTTTTTTATATGCAAATATAAATTAAAAACCTTTTATATCTTATATCTGATCTAATGTTTACTAATTCATGCATTTCATATATTACAATAAATAATAAATCAAAGGTGAGAATAAACAGCTATTTTCACACAAATATCTTTTAAATGATTCCAGTTACACAATAAAATCTTTGAAACACATTTATCTTACGATAATGAAATCCATTGGAAATAACATATGTTTAGTAGTTCCAATCAAGATTTGAGATTAAGAACATAGCTCTTTAATAATATATTCTATAAATTGTATAGCATATTAAAAACTTTATATATACATATGGGGGGAAAAAATTCTAAAGTAAATCTTAGTTCAAAATGGAGCAATATTTATAAAATGCAAATAATCACTAGTGATTTTAATATTATGATAATTTTATAAAATAAATAAATAAATAAGCAGCAAAAAAAAAAAGAGAGAGAGAGAGAGAGAGAGAATGAGATGCAAAATAAATAACTATTTTAGTAAAAAATAAGTCATTTTTTGATATTCTTAACTAACCAGGGTTTCAATTACGAAAATAAAGAAATACTGTTTTAAAAATAAATTTATGGAATAACTTAAGATCTTTCTATATATATATATATATATATATATATATAATCTAACTATTATATGTATATTTTTAATTAGTCTATTTTTTTATTCACTTGTATATAAAACAAATTCAAATGTAAACATTTTTAACAAAGATCTATCCATTACATTGTTAAATGACATATTTTAAAATTGAAAATAAGTCAAAAATAGTCTAATTTGATAAGCACATTAAAAATTTATAAATAAACAAAGGAAATGAAAACGTTAGCACACACACAAACACATACATTTAACTCACCTAATATGAGAAAATAACCAATGATTGTCAAGAATGAATTGCTTCCCAATTAGCAATATTGATGAACAACTAAAAGAAAAGAGCCTTAATGACCAACTTTAAATCCCAAAATCTGTTTAATACATTATATTGCATTTATTTATAGCAATAGCTACCAATCAAGAAATGTCTATTACCTGAGAAACTGATGAATCCTTTGAGAGTTGCTACACAAATCTGGAAAAAAATTTCCCTGTATGGATATTTAAAATATGCAAATAGCACTCTTATGCTAGTTATAATGGAATATGACTTTAAGGAGTCGAAAATATAAGGAAAGGAAGCAACAATTTAACGTTAGTCGAAATAATGGCATATTAAATGCTTTATATTTACATATAGAAAAAAATTTCTTTATTTATTAACTAGAATTTAGCAAGACAAAATTTATATATTACCTCTCGTGCTTTTTAATTGAAAATCTCATAAAATTAAGAACTCGGATGAAATAAAACATAAAACAATTTTATTTTCATGATACATACATTTAATGATTGCTTAACAAAAAGCATTACAAAGACGGATTAATTTTTTTTATTAATTCATATTTGCTAATTTATGCATTTGAGCAACAATTTCTGCAACTTTTGCATATTTTTCAGCCATTAATTCCATGGAGCTAATGGACCTAATCTGTGACAAAAAACATACGGCAATTCTGTATGGTCTAACATACATTTTTTAACTATTTCATTTTCAATGAACATATAAGAAAATATTTACAATATGTTATTGAATGCATTCAAGAATGACAGTAACATAACATATTTTAATGCCCACAAAAATATCATTGTAAACTATTGTACTTAAACAGTTAAAAAATTGTTTATCTTCCAATATTAAATTTGTCATTTTCTAATTTGCTGTCGTTTTTTTTCCCCAAGTCCAAAATCATTGATGATTCTTTTGAAATGGCACATAGTCTTGTATGTTTTCACCTTTTGGCATGGCTAGAAAGTACTTGTTTTCCCATATTACATATGTTTATTATCTTCTTACACAGAGAGCAGTACACAATTAATGGACTTTGTGGAACTTTTCAAACCCATTCAGCAAAATCAGGATAATTCTTTTTATCTATCCAATTCATATTTTAAATACAGATTTTGAGTTGCTCATTGTTTTAATAAAATTCTCTAATCTACTTTGAATAAGCTCACAATTTCTCAGATAATAAACCATTCAATAAACTCAAGTATGGTAGACCAAACACCATCGTGATGCTTCTGCAGATTCAATGATGCTATTCCTGTCAGAAATGTTTTGTATTCTTTTTCGTAATTACAGAAGTCTTACATATGCTCATTAGCTGCAATTCAGGAATCTCATGGGAAAATTATCAATTATCTCGCAAATCGAAACAGGAATGATCTTTACAGAAAAAAAAAAAAAAATGCAAGTTTTCACTTTACACAATAGCAAATGGTATTATTTCATTTTTGGAAGTGATGACATGATCTTTTATTCTTGCAATTTCAGAGACTAGCATTTTTTAGATAGTTAAAAAAAGAAGGGGAAAAAAAACTAAAAATATAAAATTCCCTGCATTTTCCCATTTTTTTAAGACAATTTTTTAATTCCCTGTGTTTTCTCAGCTCTTCTGGTGACATGGCAACCTTGTCTTTTCATAAATAAAACAAATATAAAAGCTATAAAATGAATTGTGAATGTTAAGCCTGAATCTGGAATGAAAATTTTACATATTAATGTCCTTTATTAGGTGTGGATCCAGGAAAAATTATAATATCAATGCTAATTTGTCAAATCAATTTTTGTTTCAATACTATTGCAATATTAAGTTATGAAAATTAATATTATTTAAAATAAACAAATTTTCTATAAGATCTTATCATTATTATTGGTACATGCAGCTATGCACTTATATATATATTATTAATGATTCATATCTACTTAAAACTTAATATGTGTATATTTATGTTTGCTCCCACAACACTTTTTAAATGGCAAAGACACTTTTGTTGAAGCATCATACATATTTTTCATACGCTAACTAAAAATGGTTTTGGGGTAGTCTACCCCTTTCTAGATAAAATGTTAAATGCATATAATGAATGGACCAACTGACATTTGATTTGTATATTTCACCCAGTCCAACAAACTATTGTGGGATTAAATCTTGTTTAATGAACATTTTAGAATGATAGCTACCTCCAGGCATATTTATTCTAAACGACTGCAGCACTGAGAAATTTAGTATGTTTAAGACTATTCAATTAGAAATACTGCAATGCTAAATGAGCCCTAACTCCCTCCACAAATTGATTCAAATTTGGAAGAAAATGAGTCATTGTAATAGGAGGGCTGATTTTTATCTCCAGTGTTCCAAAAGGTAAGGAGCATTAAAGTAATCTAAGCAAAGTGCAATACATTATATAATCAAGAAATTGCTAAATATTTAATTTATGAATTATAGATGAACTGGATCAATATTTTGTTAACGAAATTTAAGAAATAATGTGTTATAAATGCAATATAATCAAAATGAGTTCCAATAAAAAGAAAAAAGCAGAACATTTAGTACTTAACTAATTATATATTTCAATAAATTAAAAAAAAATAATAAATCCATGAAAAAAAAATTCTGAAATTGAATTTAAAAAAAAAAAGGGTAGAAAAAAAAGGTAGAAAAGGACTAAGAATCATTATGTTACAGATATTAAACCTATAATAAAGTGCAATATAAAATAGCACCCAACTATCTTCATCTATAAAAAAAAAACAGAATCAAACAACTGATATAAAGAGGAATAAAAGTTATCATAGACCTTCTGTTCACAAATTTTAAGTTAATTTAATGTTTTATTCATTATCGATTTTCTGATTAAGCATTACAATTCTAACAAACAAACAAAGTGGCAAAAGAATATATATTATATATATATATATTACAAAAACTATTTCCTCAAATTAGTTAATATGCAAAAATATAGAAAAACAGACATTTTAAAATTAAGACAAAGACACAAAAATGAATGCGCACACAAGTATGCAAAAATGTTTCCAATTTATATAAATAAAAAAGTGATACCTGTACATTCAATGCCAGACTAACTAAGCAGATATCCATACAAAAAAGACTGTATACATTCTTCTATGTTAGCAGAATTTAACAGGGAAATAGATCAAAAACGCCTACGGCCACCACCACGTCCTCTACGTCTAAAACCACCTGCTTCAGCATCTTCCGCTTCTTTTTTACGTTTCCAAGCTCGGTAACGATCAGCCATATCATACAATTCTTTAGGGACAAATTGGTCAGCCTCTTCAAGGATTTTTATGAAGTTCTCAGCATGCATCCAATCTTGTCGAGTAAATATGGATATTGCAGTTCCAGTTCGGCCAGCACGACCAGTTCGACCTACACGATGAACATACTCTTCAATATTATGTGGAAAATACATATTAAATACATGTGTTATATCTTTAACATCAAGTCCCCTGGAAGCTACATCAGTAGCAATCAAAATTTTAACATATCCAGTTTTTATATCATTGAGGGCTTGTTCTCGATCTACTTGTTCTCTGTCTCCATGAATTGATTGCAGTTCAACTCCTCGCAATATTAAATCGCTTGATATATCATCTGCAACACTTTTTCGCTCAACAAACACAATGACTTTTTCGTCATCTTTCATCGAAGCCAAAAAATCTTCTAATATTGCTCGTCTGTCCTCATCTTCAGCAAATATCACTTGTTGAGTAACTGAGTGAACAGCAGCTAAATCAAGAGCACCAACATTTACTTTAATTGGTTTCTTCATGTATCTAGCAGCTAATTTTTGAATTTCATTAGTCCAAGTAGCACTGGTCATTATGGTTTGTCGATCTGGGCGGATATCAAGTACAATTTTACGTATCTGAGGTTCAAAGCCCAAATCTAACATACGATCAGCTTCATCCAAAACAAGATATGTTACACCAGAAACATCTATGATTTTGTTCATAACAAGATCATTCAATCGTCCTGGAGTTGCTATGACAATATCCACACCTTTGGTTACAACATTAATTTGGTCCCTTCTGTTGCCACCGCCATAAATGCATACACTTGTAATATTGCAATAGGAGTATTTTCTAGCTTCAACTTCAATTTGTTGAGCTAACTCTCGTGTTGGAGCTAAAATAACGCAGCTTGGTCCAACACGTTCCTCTCGGGGGGTAATTTGTCCAACAATATGGATGAGTGCCGGAAATAAAAATGCTATAGTCTTTCCAGTACCAGTTTGGGCAATACCAATCAGATCATAACCACTCATGATAATTGGCCAAGCCTGACTCTGAATTGGAGATGGTTTCGGAAAACCTTGTTTTTTCAGTTCTTCCAATAATTCAGGATAATGCTGGAAGGCTTGCTCAAATGTAGTAACAGGATTAGGAATGGGTTTATTATCATCAGTATCTACATTCATCACAGTTATGTTGTTATTTTCAGCTCTAAATTGATTTACTTCTTGTTCAGTCATAGCTGCTACAACTGGATCTTCTTTGTAAAAATTCTTTCTTAATTCTGGAAGTGCTGCAAGTCGTTTCTCTTTTTCTTCATGATACTTTTTATTCAGCTCATCCCAATCAATAAATGTGTTGATTCCATCTGCTTTAACTTCATTAGTAAAAGATGATGTATTTTCAGAATTATGGAAGTTTCTATTTGTTGACATCCTTCCAAAATCCGTAGTTAATTCTTCTATCATAGTTTTAGCCTTTTCGCGTGCTTCAGAAGATCCTGTAAGACGAACTGATGTAGATCCATCTGCATCGCTATCTTGAAGGATTTTAATATGCGCGCCGCTTTCTGTTTGTAATTCTTGTATTTTTGAGCCGCCACGACCAATGACTCTTCCTACAAAATTTGAATCAATCTGAATTTCAGAGGATTCTTCATTTGATCGCCAATTTCTCTCGTTCCGACCACCACGCGAGGTTTCTTCATTTGATCGCCAATTTCTCTCATTACGACCACCTCGCGATGATTCTTCATTTGATTGCCAGTTTCTCTCATTACGACCACCTCGCGATGATTCTTCATTTGGTCGCCAATTTCTCTCGTTACGACCGCCTCGTGAAAATGTTCTTCTTCCTCTATTAGAAAAATCCTTTTCACTGTTCCTAGGCCTGTCTTCTCTAAAGTTACCACCGGTACCATTGGCGGAATATTCCTTATTATATGAGTTAGAATTATAACTTCTGCCTCGAGGTGCATCATTCGATCTTGCATGCGGCTGTTCATTCCTAGAAATTACAGGTTGTACAGGCAAAAATTCTTCACCATCATCCCAATATTCCTCCATTTTTTTTACAGAAAATTTATGCAAATTTAAAAATAATTTCAATTACAAGTGACAAGCAAATAGAAATTCTTGACTGTTTCAACAATTACCGTTCAGAATTGACAGTAACCAAAATACAATAACGCGCAAGTGTTGCCAAAAATGTACAACTTATAGACCTTAATTTATTTTCGATGGATTATCTTTCCTACCAGCGGCGCTCTACAGCTAAGGTATTATCGTATAGAGATGGAAAATCTATGAATTTTTGAATAACAAATATTTTTTATTTTGTTATTTTTAAATATTTATTCCATATTTTGCTTTTCAATCACACTTCTAATAAAAATTATTATTAATAAAATTTATTAATCGTAATTAATACTTAGTTAATTTATTTAAGTAAAGTATGATTGACTTAATTTATCTATTTAAGCCTAATTTTTAATTTTAATTCTATTCATAACCTTTTATTTATTTAAGTTAAATATTTAAAAAAATGAAATTAAAAAAAATGTAATTCCTTTAAAGGTTTCACTTTAGTTCTCTATTCTGTCAATAGATGGCGCCTATAAAGAATGGCAATAACAGGTAATTTCAAAAATTTTTCTTATGCCAAGTGTCAAGAAGTCAAGTGTGTCGCAAGAATTAAATTAAAATCAAATTTTTTTTGTCAAAAGGTTGGAAAGAATAAGGTTGGTTATTGAGATCATTAATATCGACAAAAAATATAGAAAACTTTAACTAAGAAAGCAGATATATATATAATTATCCTGTCAAAGTTATAATACAGATAAGGAAAAAAGATTGATCAATAAAAATTTGGTATATCAAGTAGCGTAACAATAATGTAAACTATTTTGGTATATTTAAAAATACATGCAAGACCCAAGTTTTTTTTAATAATTAATAATTTTGCTATTATTCTTTTTATTTATTTGTTCCAAATAATTGTTTTTTCAAGACCATCCTTATTAAAAAACTTTCTCAAGAGTATGCTAAAAGTTTCTAAAAAATCTAAAATAAAAATTTGTCTATTCATTATATAATATTTTCTTAACGAATTTTTAGTTCAAGTACAATATAATCAATAGATGGCAGCTAGGGTATGTATAAGGTTAGAATATATAGTAATCGTCAAAAAATTCAAATTCGAAATTATGAAGAACTCCACGTTTTAGAACTCCCTGAGTTCAAAAAACACATTTTTGGAAAATGTTCGTCTCTCTGTCTATCATAAAGATTACTCAAAAACGCTTCGAGCTAGACCGATGAAATTTGATGTATGTTCTTTACACCGTATTTGCCGGCGTCCTAGCTTAGGCGTAGTTCATCTTCTCCGTGATTTGGGCGTCCCGGTTCGGGCAGGGTTGTTTCTTCCTCTATGTTCTGTCTGTGAAGTGTGTAAAAGTGCCCCCTCCCACCTGTAAAAAGGGTTTTGCAAGCGAGTGTGTGAGGAGCATCTTCATATGAGCTTGAAGTCAGACTTCTGCCCTGAGGTGCTCAGGGGTCTTTATTCTCAGTAGCTACTGCATCCCCTTTCAGGGGTAAGTTGGACATGACATCATCACTGTATTTCTAGATTTCTATCAAAATTTGAGCAATATCCATCCAAAGAAAGTCTTTCTGTCTTGCTATTAGAATATAAGTTAACACGATAACTACAAAATGGAAACAACCTGTAATAAAACTCTACACACAGATTTAAAATCGATATTACAGACACCCATCAAATGTGGAACCAAATCCAACAAGGAGTTGACAGCCTGTAAACTTCTTGTCAAAAGGGGTGGCGGCAGAAGTTTGCCGATGGGAGGGCAAGACAAATCCGGTAGGGAGGCAAGCACAATTTCTCTAATTTGGCGTCAAAATAACTCATAACTAATTTTTATATTTAATTAAAGGAAATTAAGTATTATTTAGCTTTTTTAATTCGGATACTAACCCTTTCTTGCATTATTAAAAAGTTATATAGTAATTTATAAAAAAAATTGTTCTCAGTTTAATTTACTGACCATCAAAAGATTGTCAGTATTTGAGTTTATTTTTTTAATGAGATTCTTGATATTTACTCGCTCTGATATCCAATTAGGGAAAAAAATATAATTATATTTCATTCCAGATTGTATTATATAGATAGCAACACAGTTTGCGTCCTACTGAACAAATGAATTCTCTTACCATGGAAGCTATATAAAATGAATGTAGAAAATCAATTCACAAAGTTTTATAAAAGAAAATTTTAAAAATCCAAAATAATAAATTAAAAAAATATTTGATGTTCTCGGCCAAAATCGAATTTTTAGCAAGGTTCCCTACCTAAAATAATTTTTATAAGAACTGGAACAGCGAGCAGGAATTCGAATCTATGGCGAATAAGCGCGCGCCCACAGCAAAAATTTACTATACTTCGAACACGAACAATATAGAATGCTGAAAAGATACAAAGACGTTGTTTCTTAAGAAAGGTGGAGAAAATATTTTGTAAACATATGTTAAAACTTATTATTTTATGTAAGATATGAAAAATGTACTCGTGAAAAATGGAATATAAAAATAGAAAAACTTAAATATTAGGTTTCCCATGTATTTATTTTTCAATGTATATTTAAGATTAAAACCAGTGGGAGTGGTTTTCCTAAAAATTTATCGCTCACTCTCTAATAAACTTGACATGCCAAAGAACGCCTTACATGGCATTCCTGTACAATAGTTACGAAATATTAACCTTTGGTGTGAATATAGCATTTTTATTGAATATATTGTAGCATCCTTGGCGCGTCATTTGGCGATTAATTCTTGGTATGTGTTCATATTATCCAAAAATCGAATTTGTATTTTGACACGTTTTCCTCAATCGATTGAAACAAAAATTTGAAACGAAACTGCTCTTGTAGTGACAAAATCACAGAGCAAATTTGATATATTTTTTTATTATAATGTTTAAGTAATTGTTTTCGAATTATCGAGTTTGCATTTTTCTGAAAGTACAGATCGACAGACAATCAATCCGTGGCTGGATTTAGCTCAAAATTTGACAGGACTTTATACTATAGATGTTGAATTTGTGTAACGAATTTTACCGCTACAGCTCCCATTGTTTTGTAATTCTTGTGTTAACTTACATTCGAACAGCCGGACGGGTGGACTTTTTCTGAACAGATTTCACTCAAAACTTGATAGAAATTTGAAAATTTGGCGTAAAGACCGCATAATAAATTTCAAAGTCTAGCACAAAGTGTTTTTCAGTATCTGTCACAGACAGACGAATATTTTATAACACGTAAAAACGTGTGAAAACATGACAGGCGAATATTTTCTAAAAACGTGCAAAACTCAGGGAGATCTAAAACATGGAGATTCGTTAAAATCTCCAGTTCAAATTTTTTGACGATTACTATACTTCCTCTATACTATTTATACGAGAAAGTAAAAATCAATGAATTTTATAAAAAAACAATTAGATCTTAAATATGAACTCTCTTGTCTTCATTTTTAGGTACGTAGTCTTATGGTTAAATACATTTTCCTTCGAAGCTATTGCAAGCTAATATTCTTTAGAAAAATGAATTTTATCCTATCAGTTGCACGTACTTGTTTTTCTTAACCCCTTCGTATACAATTACGAGTCTGAATTGCGCAAACAATAATTAAATTTTTAATTTGAAATTAAGGGAAAATACTAAATAATTTAAAATGTAAAAATCACTTGAAAACGTATCATTACCTCAAGTGTCTTTATATTAATCTAGGGATTAAAATAATAATAACTGTCCCAAATAAGATGTGCCATCTAATTAGGGAATTAAGTAAATTCGTATCTGAAGTGGTTAATGGGTTATATATGAATATTCTATGAATAGCTATTTTAATCATCAATTTATCAAGATATTTTTATCCAAAATCTATTAAAAATTTAGAAGAACATGAAATTATATAGATTTTGCTGCAAAAAGTTATTGAAAAAAAAATTAAAAATGCGTTTCCCGATAATATAGTTTTAATACCGAATGCAGAATCTGACGAATTTAGGTAGTAATTTATTTAATAAATTTAATGTGTACGTGGATAAGCCCTTTTAGCATAGCTGAAAAGCTACCATATCATATATTTATTTTTTGTCATCAATTGAAGTAGGTAATATTTCTTTAGTGTAATAATTGCAACCTGTAAATTAAGATTGCAAAAAACAGATATTTTAATGTTAAATAAACCTAATTCATAGTAATAGAATTTACTTACTTCAATGATTTATAATGAATTAACATAATTTGGCTACAACAAAATAACTCTTCTTAGTATGCATATTGCATAAATATCCAGAGAAACGAGTATTTTATTAAATTTAATCGAATCATTAAATAGATTTTAGTCGGAGAAATCTCACAGTGAAATAAATAAAATAAATTTACTAATTCGTTACTCGGGAAGTAATAATTAGTTGAAAAAAATGACGATTAATTTTAGAACTATTATTCATTGAATTCTGACTTAGGGAAAACAACTCTATCGCTCTGTCCATGTATAATTAAAAGTATATTTCCCTAACTTCACTTACAGATAATCAAAATACTCAATGAAAACAATTTCTTTTTCCTAACCTATGATACCATCTTAACAGAAAGACAAAGATTACGCGACGTCTTACTCATTTGTCAGCTTAATGATTATTCTGCTAAATATAGTGCAAATTATAAGCTGAACGACATTTAAATGAGATGTCTAAAAATCTGTGGACTTCCATCACATTTAGTTCATAGTCGGTTGTCCAGGAATTGGCAGAATGCGATAGCTTATTCAGTTTGTCGGATATACTGCCACTAACTTGGTCTTTTAATAGATTCTTCAGCAAAATATTTTTAAGCTTCAAACTTTGATAACCAAATAACTATTATAGAGGCGCCATGCTGTTCTGTTCATTGTATTATCTTTCTTATTTTCTGCCAGCACCAGCAAAATTTGAAGTGATTAAATTTCAATTAAAAAAAGCTTTGTTGCTATAATCAAATATTTAAAAAAAAAGAATATGAATACAGAAAGCAGAATTTTTTAGCATTGAATTCTTTTGTTTTCTACAGAATATTTTTTTAATGATTTATGCAATATCTCAAAGAATTTTTTTTTGATAAAAATTTCTCTGATTCATCATACAATTTAGTTTATAGTTTTACTTTCAATAGAATTTAAATGACGTAAATAATAATATTTTATTTCAGTCATTAAATGTGCTGAAAAAAATTTATGAAGTCTAAATTCTATATAGATCTTTGAACTTAAGGATTCATAATTAATGAAATATTCTTGACACCCCAACTTTTATTCACATTGTAATGATTCAGCTTCTTCCCTGCTTGACCATGGTGACGCTTCTTTCTCCCACGCTCCATAATTAGTATTCAGACAGCAGTATCAGCAATGGCGACGCCCTACCGCAGTGTAAGGGCTTCCAGAGTGCCAGGTGGTCAACCCCTTTAAAGTAAGGACATCTGCGCAATTAGTGTGAGTCCAGATAAGAGACCACACCTGCAGAAATCGGTTACCTCTTCAACGGATTCCCACGGTCGACGGTAGACCAGTGAAGTTGTTGCTGAACGATTATTGGATAACCGGGAGCTAAATGGTCCGATGTGAATGAGGGTGGGAAGAGAATAAAAGTGCGAGGAGATTGGAAGAGAAGGGGAACTTCCGCTCAAACCTCCGTAATTCATTTGTTTCTCTTCTACCTTAAGCTTGCAAGCCCTCACTCTTTTTATTATCGACCACAAGTTCTCACCTTCACACCTACCATATGTCATCCGGTCTCATGACCTCACTTAATTTGCCTTCTCGCTAAAAATTCTCAGGGTTCCCCATCAGGTTCCACAGTCATAATCATACTGAGTAGAAGTGTTTTCACTGGCACTCAACAAAGAATCTAATGTCAGTCAGAGAAGAGGAATCGGGGAGACAGAGGAAGATAGCGGTGAGAGCTGAGTGTCCGACGAGAATTCCACCCGAGAAGATTCGGTGGATCCCTACGCCTGCTTTTGCTAGAACGCTAAGAGTCGGTTAGCTGTTTTCTTGGGAGGTTTCTCCGAAAGTATTCGAGGAACTATCCTTGTTGTGTCGAATAGAATACTAACAACTCATTTAACCTAGATGATGAACTTGTAATTTTGTTTAACTAAAGCTGTAAATAAAGAATTTGATTATAACGCTACCCTTTATTGGATCGGACTGGATCGAGACGTTACAACATGTATTTCGATGTAATGCCAAGGGGTTATCAAGATCGTGGTGCACGGATTTTAACGTATGGAAGCTAATTCGGGTTGTACGGCTTATTACGTGATCGCATACAGCTTGCAGAATGTTTCAGACATATTTTAATGTGTTTAACTCAATAAGGTTTGACATATTGACGAATGGTTACAATGAATTTCAACAAGATGATTTTACGACTATTTAAGGATGTCTTAAGCCGCATTCCGACGACCTGTGGCCTTACGGATTTCGTCATAAATCTGCCAACTGACGCATTGTATGACCATCCTCACCTGTGGACGTTGGTTCGGAGTTTCCAGGCAAATTGTCGGTAAAATGAACAGATATCAAAGAAACACTGAAAACCACAAGAGAGGGGAAATAGGGCAAACTGCGTCGGTCTCCAAAAGCGCACAGCCCTTTGGAATGGGGCCTTAGAGTCCAAGACTTAGCGGGTTCCTTTTAGGCGTAGGATATTGTGATGGTATTCGCCTTGAGGAGGTCTTCTTAGGAAAGAGAAGAGTCGATTTTTTTTTTCCATCTGCGTATGCCATAATGACTTTATATAGATTTTTACTGAAATTATATTTTGTTTCTAAAAAGTATTTTTTTTATATAGCTTAATTAATAAAAATGCTATTTTAAAATTTCATTGAATTTATATTCAAAATAAATTTTTACTTCCACTTACGATTAAACTTAACATACCTCAACATAGACGACAATAAAGAGTGATATAGAATGTTTAAGTAATTTTATTAAGCTTAATCATCTTAAAATATTTCTTCAGTAGCTGATAAAGATGATGATATATTTCTTGGCTAGAAAGAGCTTAAAAGAGTTAAAGAGCTAAAAAGCTTAAAAGAGCTATATTTATATATTTTTTTTTCTATAGTTCTTAAAAGCAATATATTTTTGTTGATAGGTTTGTTAAACATTCTTCTGGAAATGATAAAATTTGAATGAATAAGTTAAAATGCTTTTGAGGAATCTTGAGAGAAGTACTATGCGAATTTTAGTTAAACGTTTTTTAAGAAATCTAATGTAACATAATTTAGATAATTGCTTCAGCAGTGCATGGATAATAAATTAAAAATGAATGAGAAGTATAGGATTCGTAGTTATGCCAAGAAATCACAAATTACCATTTCTTTCGTTGCTGTTTCCGTATTATATGTATTTTTTTGCAATAAAATGCTTAACATATGTAATATTTGTTAGTTTATATATATATATATATA